>CATIWQ010131012.1:0-24698 GCA_949673415.1 Euphorbia schlechtendalii | reverse complement strand
AACTTTGTTAAACTTGCATGTTTTCTCTGCTATACTTATTCGTAGTGAAAATCTATGTATTTAGAGTTTCTAATCTATCACATCTATATTTACTCAACTTTTCATTGTAATCTTCCTACCCATAAAAATCTCTAATCTATTCTTATTTTATTTACTTTTACGCTTCCCTAGTTATCTTTAAGCCAGGTTCATTCCCTGTGGGTTCGATATCTTTTAAAACTACATCGCAACTGTATACTTGCAGTTATCATCATTTTTCTATGTGGTAAGGGGTATTGACAACACCTACATTTTATATGTGAACAAGTTTTTGGCGTAGTTGATAGCCAACAGTTCACGGGATTTTGGAACCATATTAGATTAAACTTATCAGTAGAAAAGTGGCGAACACATAGCATAAAAATGGGTGCAAAGTACAAATTTGTACTTCAAAAACATATTCTTAAAAGAAAAAAATGAGAAAAAGTGGCATGGAGCATAAAATGCAACCACTAAAAAAAGGGGAGAGTGGTATGGAGCATAAAATGCAACCACTAAGAGTGTTTTAGCATCCTAGGTTACCTAAAAATACCTTGAGATTAATCTTTTCAAAGCGTGCTTCCTTTGTCCTTTATACTTTATACTATACTTGAGAGAAGGAAATATTTGAGCAAGCATATAATGTTTATATGAAGACGTGATTCGGTTAGCCATCTATTAAGAGAAAAGGTATGCAACTAAACTATATGAATTGAACATTACTAATTTGTGGGAAATTTTGAACTTTTACTTGAACTTTATGCACCGTGGGAATGTGATACTCATTACAATAATCTTTCACCAAATGAGGTACGAACTTGCATTACTATTTTATACACTTCTATTGTGTTTACCTTGAGGACAAGGCAAAAGTTAAGTGTGGGGGTGTGATTAGTGTATAATTACACTTATTATTATGATACTTTTACTTATAAAATGATATGGTTTAGGTCATTTTATACTTCATATAAAAGATTTCACATGATATGTAGTTGTTTTTTATGCAAGTGCAGAAACTAGGTGAATCTTGGGAGTAAAATGATCAAAGATGGAATTCTATGTAAAAAGAAAGAAAAAGATGCAAAAAGATGCATGGAACACAAGGATTTGGCTAAGGATCGAAGTTATAAAAAATTGTCAAAGTTACAAAGAAGAATCATGAAGAAAAGCACAATTCAAGATCGTGACACCTATTCGGGGTCACGACTTGTCACCCTTCATGTACAAAAATCTACTAACCATTGTTCATGATTGTGACATGTGATTCATGGTCATGACTTGTGATGGTTATTGGTTATATCTTTTCAACTACCAACTGCCAGATAAGTACGATCAACCGCCATCAACTATCAAATGAAAAGACACCTTTTAGAAGTCAACCAATCATGAAAAGGTGCATTTCCATTATGGATAAGGATAAATGATAAGAGTATAATTACACTTATTATCATGATATTTCTACATATAAAATGATATGGTTTAGAGTCATTTTATACTTCATATAAAAGATTTCACGTGGTATGTAGTTGTTTTTTATACAAGTGCAAAACTGGGTGAATCTTGGGAGTGAAATGATAAAAAGTGGAATTCTATGTAAAAAGAGTGAAAAAGGTGCAAAAAGATGCATGGAACACAAGGATTTGGCTTAGGATTGAAGTTGTCAAAGATCGGTAAAGTTGCAAAGAAGAATCAAGAATAAACAACATTTCACTATCGTGACAGTTATTCGCAGTCGCTACTTGTCACTCTTCATAAACAGAAAACTTACAACGAATGTTCACGATCATGACATGGGATTTGTGGTCATGATTTGTGATGGTTATTGGTCATATCTTTTCAACTACCAACCATCGGATAAAAACGATCAATCGCCATCAACTACTAGATGAAAAGACACCTTTTGGAAGTCAACCAATCATGAAAAGGTGCCTATCCATTATAAATAAGGATAAGACTTTGGATCCAATCACAATGAAGTGATGCAATCCTTCGCCAATGGACATGACACTTAGTTTGGATAGATAAAACCCTTCACGCTCTATAATAGGGTTCAAATCATACAAATTTCATGGGTGGTGTTGTGTGGAAAAGTAGTGCATAGTGTGTGAGTGTGATATGCATGTATGCATAGATAGAGAGTAGAAATTGTATAGATTTCGCTAGTTTAAAGTGTTAGTGAGAAAAATTTTTAAGTGATTCGACTCTTATTTCGATCACTAGATTTCTCCACAAATTCGAGCGATTGTTGTATGAGTGTAATTGTAAAGCACTTATCAATAAAAGATTTCGTTCTTCAACATTCATTTATTCAATATTCACAAAGAATAGCATCCTAGCGGAGGTTATGTACGAGTCGAGATTTGATTCAAAGTAGACGTAGGAATTACGGGAATTGACGACTCCCATTAAAGAGTGGATATGGTTTGATCAACTTTAGCTTTCACTCGCATACTTTACAACTTTACTTTGTTTCCTGCTTATACTTTCTATTTCGAAGTTTATGATATGTCTATGTGCCATAACGAGTATTTTGTTTTTCGTCATTTATATTAATCAAGTTATATGCTTTCGAGTTAACTTTAAGAGTGATTTCGGGGTAAACAAGATTGTGTATAGTCACTGGATCTGTGATTATAACGATGTTTAGTGAGCTAACATTTTTGGAGTGGTAACTTGCTAAATATAGCTATGTGAGAGCGACCCTTACTAAGCATAGTATTAATGTTATCCGGGTTCTTATAAGTATCATAATTTGTTTACCCTAGATTTAGAAAAGTCAGTTCATGTGTTGCTCTGCGGTGAATTATTGAATATTTGCACGTCTAGAACCGTGTTTGTTAAAGTTGTCTATTGTACGAAGTATTCTTGATGATTTTGCATATTTTTCTCTACTATACTTACTCTTAGGGAATATCTATATAATTTGCATCTTTTCTAATCTGTATATGCATCTATTCATTAATCTATCCACCAACCCAACACTCCAATATAAATTATCTTATTTTCTTTTGTTTCGTAACTCTAGTTGGTCCTTAGAACCAAATTCCTTCCTTGTGGGATTAATATTTTTTAAAACTACATCGAAACTGTATACTTGCAAAGGTCACCATTTTTCTATTTGATAAGCGGAATTGACAACACCTGTTTGTATTTTAAACTCTTATCTTATCAGTAGAGAAGTGGGGAACAAGGTTTTTGGAATTATTACAGAATATAAGCACTCAGAATTAGTAGAGTCAAAAACTTGAGATCAAGTTTTTGGCGCCGTTACCAAGGAAGGCAAGTGCGTTCTAGAGATTAATTTACTGGAGAATACGGTACATTTTCTAATTATATTTATTTGTTTCTTTCCTAAAATGTATAAATTTTCAATCCTATCTTGGATGTGAAAATAATTTGAAATAATCATCTTGGAGGTGATACATCATATTATTACATCTGAATTTTTGATAAATAGAAGATTTTCTTCTATTTTTTTCCTATTCGTGTTCGCGACTCCCATTCGAGCTCATGAATTCCTGATTAAAACTTTCTGTTTCTTAAAATCTATAAGTCATGATCGCGATAATTAATCATGATCGTGACTTGTGCGATAATTGCAACAGTTGAGCAGTTATTTGACATTTATTCAACTAACCTCTATAAAATTGATGCACGATTGTTCATCAATTTCTCACTTCTGTAATCTGAATTTCTACCTTTCCAATCACTAATCTACTCCAAAATTGAAATTACTTCATTCCTTTCAAACTTTTATATCATAAAAATGGTTATGCCAAACAAATCCAATCTATTTCCCCTATCCAATCTACAAGAATGGTATGAGGCTCCATTCCCGATCCGTTCATGAGGAGAGGGAGATCATTTCGAGGTCTTTAAAGATGTTGAGTTCAAAAGTTCCTATACTATTCATAGGAATAGTCTCATCTATCTTGGTGTCTATGATAGAGTAATGTATTATCTTATAATACTCAACTTTGTCATTTACTCGATTATGACACTGGGGAACAATGTAGACAACTGCATGGAGATGTTTGTCACATTGGCATGGAAGAATAATAAGTAGAATTTCTTAGTCTATTATCACTACGGAAGGGAATATAAATTGACTAGCAAAGCTTTGGATAAGTATATGGGATTTCCAAGGGATTGCTACAACAAGATGCTTCCTGGTTGGGATCCTTTACCAACATGGAATTGCTTGACTGGCCAAACCAAGTTCAAATAAGAATCTACCTATAGCCGGTGGATTCATGATCCTTGTTTGCTTGCATTACACTTTACCTAAGTGGTGCATTGTTTGGCAAGTCTAATTTCGATCTTGTCATTCCTGAAGAATTGTTCATGATAGAAGCAATTTGGAATGGCATACCTATTGATGTTTTGGGGATAATGATGGGGACACTTATATCTGTGGCACAAAATCCCAGAATGATACAATACGGCTGTTGAACGATGGCAAACTTGTTAGGATAGATTGGGAGAATGCCCTATGCCACAGAAATCTTTACTGGTAAAGATGTGATTCCGGAATTAACAACGGAAGTCTTCTTTGAGCATGATTTTCTGGTAAGGTGCATTGGAAAAGAGAGAATAACCTATGATTGGAGTTCATGGGATGAAAGGGTGGAAGCTGACAGACAAAGAGAGGGAAATTACGCAGGAGGAAGAGCGTAAAGTCACCAACCTCCGCGGAAGGTTGAATGAACTTATGGAGGCGTAGATTTCAATCCATAGGAAAATCGATGACATTCATACTCTGATGTTTGATGTCGATCGAGATCTATAGGAATCTTATTATAAGATTGACCTAATGATAGAATCGCTTCCCTCTGAATAAATTTCACCTTTCATTTAGATTTAGGAATTTTGTACATTTTATTTTTGTTTGTTGTTTGTTTGTTTGTTTGTTCGTGTATAAAGTTGTTTGTTTGTTAATGTTGGGTATGAAAATAAATAAATGTTTATTTATTTTTCTAAGTTATTTTAGGTCTAAGTCTAAAAATTAAAGAATAAAAGATTTTAAGAAGTTCACGACCGTGACAATATATCGCACCCGTGACATTATGCAGTAAAACCTTATGTTTTAGTTGTGAAGAAAGTCACGATCGTGACAAGCTTTCGCGGTCATGATATGAGAAGAATATAACCATTACAGATCATGATTTAACACGCGATAGATGTTTGAAATTGCCAATAACAGCTAGTTTGAAGGAAAAATGGCTATATTGAATATATTGACCAATTAGAGACCTAGTAGAACTCTATATATAGGTCTAAGTTGAATCCAAAGCCACCAAACCTTCTACAAAGCTTACAAAAGTTCTAAAATTTTCATCTCTATTCTTCTACAAACCTTTTTCAACCTTAACTTCAAACACCAATATGCCTCGTGTTAAGGTAGCCGCAAATAGAAGAGAAGTCTCGAACTATCGCCAAGAATATGGTTGTCCTTTTCCAATTCGTTCACGTGAAGAAGGGAAAAGATTCTAAGTTTTGAATAAATTGGAAATCAACGGTATGATTTTCCTTGATATGTTTTCTTGGAGACTTTAGGACTCCATGAACAAATGGGGATTTATCTTGCAGATTTGGGTTTAAGCCAATTTGTGGAGATGTGATTTCCACAAAATCGTGATTGGATTTTAGAATGTCTTGTATCATTCGATTTTGAGGATAAGAAGAAGAGGGCGATTCAATTTTGTAACCAAGGAAGACATTACACCATCACAAGAGAGATGATGAGTGCTTGGTTCGGGTTCGAAATTGAAAATTCATCAAGTATGATGGATTCTTTTCAACCAAATCGAGTTTGGGAAGATTTAACTAGTAAGAGATTTTCGATTACAAAAATTCTTCCAATTCTCCCAATAAACTTATTAAGGATAAGTGCATTCTTATACTTCACAAAAACCTTTCCAGTTCGGTATTTTGCCAAGTAGAGAATACCAAAGTCCAAAAGAAAGATTTGTGTGTTCTTTCTTGCGCTTTGATGGAGTAAAAAGCGGAATTCATGGATATTATTTGGGATATTATGAAGAAGAATTCTATGAGCATGAGGAATAAGATTGAAGCGGACTAAATTATCACCGCAATCATCTTGGGTGCATGAAATGAACTCCCTTATATCTAAAGATTGGATGAATACTTTCGTTATATGGATGGAAGTTACTTGAAGAATACCGGACTCCTTCAAGAAAATAATGGTGTGTATTCTTTTACTCCTATTCCAACCACACCAAGAAGCTTATCTTGACTCATGAAGATTCTTCCATTGGACCATCTAATCCAATTGCTAGATGTCATCCTGGCAAGGCTCTGATGATAGAAGAAGAAGATGAAGCTCCGGAAGATTAGAAAGTGAGCATGCAACAAAAATTGGATAATATCCAAGTGGAACTTGGAGTAATGAAGAAAGACATAAAGATTTCAAAGAAGAGTAATAAATCGATGCTTCGAAAATTACTATCCTTCTTTAGAAAACAAAATTGTCAATTCACTCATAATCCCCCGGATTCTCCTTCTTAGTAAACGAGTTTACTCTTTTCTTACCTTTACATTTCTTTTAAAATTTTTTAGACTAGTTGTTTAGTTTAGATTTAATTTTTATAAAATGTCTCACAATGAGGACATTGTGTTCTTTAAGTGTCAGGGGGCATTTGTTAAAATCCCGAAAATCCCAAAAAATTAATAAAATTAAAAAAATTGAAAAATATGAAAATTTTCTTTATTTTGTGTTATTTATACATCATCCATACCTATTCTATACTAACATATGTTCCAAGGTTATTGTGAGTGTTAGGTATAACAAGTTCAATGTTAGTCAAATTTTGAACAAAATTTTTGTTTCGAGTTTGAGCACATGTTGAGAGTGTGAGCATTTCATAGCACAACATTTAGCATTTGGCAAGGATGAGTGATGAGTAACATTCGAAAGCAATATTCCAAGTAAGTTTTGATATATATTTCAATGCAACATGAATTAGTACAAGTTATATAGTTTTAGTTTAATGCTACTGATAAGTTTTAAGTGGAGTAATATCTAGTAGTGTTCTTACTATGAGTTTTATATGCTATTCTTGAATATGTCCTATAAGTATTGAGTATGTTTAAAGTGTTGAGAAACTATAGCCATAATACTTTGAAGTGATCAATAAAGGATGAGGGTATTAAGAGAAAAATCAAAAGAAAGAGAGGATAACCAATGAGTTATGCAAAAGGTGAGGAATGGTACGTAGCAGAAACTCCAACCATTCAATAAGTGAAAAAAAGAAAAAGGTGCTTTTCCATTATGGATAAGGAAAAATGATAAGTGTATAATTACACTTATTATTATGATATTTTTACATATAAAACAATATGGTTTAGAGTCATTTTATACTTCATATAAAAGATTTCACGTGGTATGTAGTTGTTTTTTATCAAGTGGAGAAACTAGGTGAATCTTGGAGTAAAATGATCAAAAGTGGAATTTTATGTAAAAAGAGTGAAAAAGGTTTAAAAAGATGCATGGAATATAAGGATTTGGCTTATAATTGAAGTTCTCAAAGATCAGCAAAGTTGCAAAGAAGAATCATGAAGAAACAACATTTCATGATCGTGACACATATTCACGGTCGCGACTTGTCACTCTTCATAAATAGAAAGCTCCAACCAATGTTCACGATTGAGACATTGGATTCGTGATCATGACTTGTGACGGTTATTGGTTATATCTTCTCAATTACCAACTGCCGGATAAAATGATCAATCGCCATTAACTACCAAACGAAAAGACACATTTTGGAAGTCAACCAATCATGAAAGGATAAGACTTTGCATCCAATCACAATGAAGTGATGCAATCATTCGCCAATGGACACGACTCTTCGTTTGGATAGACGCAACCCTTCGCACTCTATAAATAAGGTTCAAATCACACAAATTTCGTGGGTGGTGTTGTGTGGAAAAGTAGTGCATAGTGTGTGAGTGTGATATGCGTGTATGCGTATATAGAGAGTAGAAATTGTATAGATTTCACTAGTTCAAAGTGTTAGTGAGAAAAATGTTTAAGTGATTCGACTCTTATTTCGATCACTAGATTTCTCCACAAATTCAAGCGATTGTTGTATAAGTGTAATTGTAAAGCACTTATCAATAAAAGCTTTCATTCTTCAACATTCATTTATTCGAAATTCACAAAGAATAGCATCCTAGCGGAGGTTTTGTACGAGTCGAGACCGGATTCAAAGTAGATGTAGGAATTGCGGGAATTGACGACTCCCATTAAAGAGTGGATACGGTTTGATCAACTTTAGCTTTCTTTTGAATACCTTACAACTTTACTTTATTTCCTTCTTATACTTTCTATTTCGAAGTTTATGATATGTCTATGTGTCACAACGAGTATTTCATTTTGCATCATTTATATTAATCAAGTTAGATGCTTTCGAGTTAACTTTAAGAGTGATTTCGAGGTTAACAAGATTGTGTATAATCACTAGATATGTGATTATAACACTGTTTAGTGAGCCAACATTTTTGAAGTGGTAACTTGCTAAATATGGCTATGTGAGAGCGACCCGTAGGTATTAATGTTATCCAGGTTCTTATAAGTCAAAATTTGTCTACCCTAGATTTGTAAAAGTCATTTCATGTGTTTCTTTATGGTGAATTATTGAATATTTGGGCGTCTAGAACCGTGTTTGTTAAAGTTATCTAGTGTACAAAGTTTTCTTGATGATTTTTCATATTTTTCTCTACTATACTTGCTCTTAGGGAATATCTGTATATGTATCTATCCATTCATCTATCCACCAATCCAACCCTCCAATATAAATTATCTTATTTTCTTTTGTTCTGTAACTCTAGTTAGTCCATAGAACCAAATTCCTTCCCTGTGGGATCGATATCTTTTAAAAATACATCAAAACTGTATACTTGCAGTGGTCACCATTTTTCTATTTGATAAGAGGTATTGACAACACCTGTTCATATTTTGAACTCTTATCTTATCGGTAGAGAAGTGAGGAACAAGGTTTTGGCATCATTACAGAATATAAGCCCTCAGAATTAGTAGAGTCAAAACCTTGCGATTAATAAAGCTTTGCATACAATCACAATGAAGCAATGCAACCCTTCACCAATGGACACGACTCTTCGTTTGTATAAATGTAACCCTTCACACTCTATAAATAGGGTTCAAATCACACCAATTTCATGGCATGAGTAGTAGGCATTGAATGATAGTATGCGTGCATAGATAAAGAGTGAAAATATATAGATTTCACAACGTTCAAAGTCTTAGTGAGAAAAATGTATAAGTGATTCGATTCTTATTTCAATCACTAGATTTCTCCACAAATTCGAGCTTTTGTTGTATGAGTGTAATTACAAAGCAATTATCAATAAAATTTTTCATTCTTCAACATTCTTTTATTCGATATTCACAAAGAATAGCATTCTAGAGGAGGTTCTCTACGAGTCGAGACCGAATTTAAAGTAGATGCAAGAATTGCAGGAATTGGTGACTCCCATTAAAGAGTGGATACGGTTTGATCAACTTTAGCTTTCACTTGCATACCTTACAACTTTACTTTGTTTTGTGCTTATACTTTCTATTTTGAAGTTTATGATATGTCTATGTGTCATAACCAGTATTTCATCTTGCGTCATTTATATTAATCAAGTTATATGCTTTCGAGTTAACTTTAAAAGTTATTTCGGGGTTAACAAGATTGTGTATAATAACTGGATCTGTAATTTTAACACTGTTTAGTGAGCCAACATTTTTGGAACGGTAACTTGCTAAATATGGCTATGTGAGAGCGACCTGCACAAAGCATATTAATATTGTTATACAGGTTCTTATAAGTGTCATTATTCATTTATCCTAGATTTAGAAAAGTTATCTCATGTTTTGCTCAGCAATGAATTATTGAATATTTGGGCATTTAGAACCCTGTTTGTTGAAGTTATCTAGTGTATGAAATATGCTTGATGATTTTTGCATGTTTTTCTCTACTTTACTTGTTCTTAGGGAAATTCTATATAGTTTACGTCTTCTCTAATCTATTCATGCATCTGTCTATTCATCTTTCATTCATCCAAAACCTTAAACTCATATTATTTCTTTTATTCCGTAACTCTAGTTGGTCTTTAGAACCAAATTCCTTCCCTATGGGATCGATATCTTTTAAAACTATATCGTAACTGTATACTTACAGTGATCAGCAGTTTTCTATTTGATAATTGGTATTGACAACACCTGTTCATATTAAGAACTTTTATATTATCGGTAGAAAAGTGGGGAATAAGGTTTTTGGCATCATTTATGAAGATAAGTATTGCGAAATGAGTATAGTCAAAACTTTGCGATCATTTAGATGTCGGCTTCGCGTTTAGCCCTATAAATTCTAGAAGTTGTGTACCATTAAGAAGAACAAAGGAAAGGATCATTATCAGTTGAAGAAACCACCCGGCTCTGGGTTCTATAGTTTCTTTAGGAGGCGGGATTCGAAGTACTGCTTCAAAGAGTTCTGGTTACGCATTCAGATAGATGAAAATCACCCCACCTTTCCTACCGAGTGGTCGAGTTAGAAGCCAGCCAATTTATCTAGGAAATCTCACCGGGTGCATGATCCTAGGGTAGAACTATTTAAGGGTTTGAAACCCAATATGTGGAGGCTAAGCATAACCTCGTAGGCGCCAATTCAGGGTCACCACCTCTTAGAGAGTGACCGTGAAACTAACGAGATAATTTATCTGCAGAATCATGATCCATTGACTGGTACTTTTCTTCCATTTTTTGTTTTTTCATTTTTGTTTTATGCATGTTTACTCCTGAACAACTTGCTAATGATCTTTCAGCAACTAAGAAGAAGTCTATGATGAACCAACAGATGAAGCCGGTCGCAATGAAGGTTGGGGCCTCGAGTCTGCCAGAGACTGGTGTGGGCTCTTCTGCTACCAAGCCCCATCTAACTGGGATCTTCAACGACCCATCTGCTACCAAGAAGTAGAAAACAACTCAGGTATTTTTCAAACTTGATACATCTTTTCTTCATCCATCTTCATAATTTATTCATTAGCCTTGATTTGATATTTTGTGTGCTTGCTAGGTCGCTGAGACGGTTCCTGTATCCTTTAACCAATCACCACCAAAGCACTTTTTGGTGGATGTCTTTATTAGGGAGGCACCAGATGCTTATTGTCGGGACCTCAGATTCCAATCTCTTCTCAAGGGGTACTTCCCCCTTCCCAAGGATGAAGAGAAGCCGAAGGAGGAGGTAACTACCATGTTGTCAACCATCCTCTTCCAAGACCTCACTTCTGTAAGTGTTCTTTGTTATTCTTCTTCAAGTTTTTCTCAAGCCGTTTGTGTTGATCAGCCCATTTGCCTATGCTTTAGGTGATGTCAAGGATGAGTGAGCTCATTCAGCAGGCTGGCAAAGAATCCCGCTTTACGATGAAATATAAGACGACGTCGAATGGGGTAAAAGACCTCAAGGCCAAGCTTACTACAGCCATGTGAAAAGCAGAGGAGGTTGAAAATGCCTTGGTAAGGGCAAAGAAGGAGGCTGAGAAGTTGGCTGAGGCTGCGAAGAAGCTGGAGGAGGCGGCGATAAAGATTGTTGAGCTAGAGGAATGTTTGGCCAAGTCTCAAGAGGAGACCAATAATGCCAAGGCAGCAGTTAGGGTCATAACTAACCGATTGTTTGAGTGCGGGTACTCATATGGAGAGAGGATGTAGCTTGCTTTCTAGGCCCTTCACTCGGACATCCCGAATGACCTCGTTATGGATGTGGAGTTCTCTAGCTATGCTAATTTAGATGCTCATAAGAGGGAGAAAGACCACCTCAAGCTTGAAGAATTGGAGGCGGGTGGTGTAGCCAATCCAGATGCTGAGCAGTCAGTGATTCCCCCTGTTGAGAATGTTGAAGTTGTGGAGGAGCCGACCACTAACGCCTTTATGTCGCTTGCTCAGTCGTAGATTTGATTTTAAATAGCCTAGTTTTGAGTCCTTGAGGCGTTTTCTCTTGTAAGCCCTTGTAGCAATTAATATTTAGTCCTCTATGACCCGTACTAGAATATTTATTAAATATTTTTTGCTTATCCACTCTTGTTATTTCGCTTCGCTTATTGCATTAACTTTTCCATATCATGCTTTAAATGACACAAAAGCTAAAAGTAACAAAGTTAAAGCGAGCCATCTTTAAGATTCTAAAAATGTATAGAGGTTATAATCGACTATCGTACTAAGCCACGTAGTGAATAATTGGTGCTAGGTGCGCGAAGCCCGTGTACTCAACCATCCCTTAGAGGAGTATTACCCTTTAGGCTATTCTATTCCTTAAGAACCTTTAATGAACAAGTGAATTTTAGATAGTGTGATTAGTATTACTAAATTGAACAAGTGTTTTGAACAAATTCATTTTCATTCAAAAGAGTAAAAGATAACATAATCTGGTGTCTATGAGTCTGTTACCCGGCTTGTGATCCATTAGAGGGTGAGTGCCTCGTTAAAACCTTATTTGGAAAAAAACCCAATGGGAGAAAATCCATATCAAGGCAGTTGCTCTCTATGGTCAAATGGTTGTAAAGTATTGCTTGATGGAGGCTATGTTCCAATTTCTAGGTAACGTTTTCCATTTATGTCCCTAAGTCTATAAGTGGTAGGTCCAACGACCTTGTCAATCATATAGGGGCCTTCCTAGTTGGCTCCTAGCTTGCCTCTTCCTTTTAGTTTCTGTGAGGTAGACGAGTCTCTTAAGACTAAGTCCCCTTCATTGAACTGTACTTCTTTGACCTTCTTACCATCATATCTTGCAATTTTTGCTTTATAAGCTACCATCAGGATGCAAGCCCGCTCGCACCTTTCCTCTAGACTATCTAGGTGATGGAGCAAGATGATGTTGTTTTGTGCTTCGTTGTAGAATTAGACCCGATTTGAGGGAGCACCAATCTCAACCAGTATGATTGCTTCAACCCCATGAACTAGCAGAAACAGGGTTTCTCCAGTCGATTTGCAGGGAGTCATCCTGTATGACCATAGTACATTGTTCAACTCCTCATCCCATGCTCATTTTCTTCCTTCTAGACGCTATTTTAGCCCTTGCCAAGTGTTCTATTGGTAACTTCTATTTGGCCTTTCTTCTGTGGATGTGCGACAGATGAGAAGTGTTGTTCAATTTTCAAATTGTTGCCGAAAGTATTAAACTCACCCACTATGAATTGTGACCTGTTGTTTGAGATGATCTTTTGGGGGATACTAAAACAGATTATGATGTGGTACCATATGAAGTCAATGACCCGTTTTGGGGTGATTGTGCTTATTGCCAATGCTTCTACCCACTTGGAGAAGTGGTAGATCGCTACAAGGATGAACTTTTTCTACCGGATGGCTTTAAGCATGGGGTTGGAGATGTCCATCCCCCATGTGGAGAATGGCCACCCGATGTAGATTGGTTTCTTGACGGCGTGAGGCTCATGAGATTTCCTTGCGTGAATTTGCCATTGATGGCAGACTTATACGTATTTTTTCATGTTAAGGTTCATAGACGGCTAATAGTATCCAAAGAGCTTTATGCGATGGATTAGGGTTTTGGCTTCCTGATGGGATCCGCTGGCACCCTCATGCTTCTCAGTAATGATAAATTGGTTGGCTTCAAGAGTAATGCATTTCAGCCATGCGTCTGTGTGAGATTGCCAGTAGAGTTGATTTTCAATCATCGTGTATCTTACTGATTTCTTTACTATCTTGGATGCTTCTAATCTATCACTCGAAAGTTTTTCATAGGCCAAGTAATTGACGATTGGTTCAATCCATCCCAACTTAGTTTTTTCCAGGAGCATGTGTCTTTGATCTCAATTGATGGTGTTTGGATAACTTTAAACGGTCATTGAAGTGATCTCCAATCATCTTTGGTTGAGGTGGCCTTCGCGAGCTAATCCGCCTCTTAATTATTCCCCTGGGATATGTGTTCTACCTTCCATGCGGTTCCCTTAGACTCGATATAAGATATACTTTCAGACTTTCTCAAGGTACTTCATCATTCCCGCCTCTTTGGTGGAGAAATTCTTGTTAACATGGTTGAATATGAGTTTTGAGTCACTCGGGATCTTCACGCGGTGTACAGAGATTTCTCGTATGAGTTCAAGCCCTTTGATCATTGCTTCATACTCCTCCGCGTTGTTAGTTACTGGATAGATTAGCTTGGTCGCATAGGTGAATTTGATCTTTTCAAGTCCGTTGATCAAAACTCCTATCCCTGCTCCTTCTTGGGATGAGGTACCATCTACATAAACAGTCCATTCTTCTATTTTTGGTGCGTCATCAAGGATAAGGCCCATGAACTTGATCACAAAATCATCCAATACTTGTGCTTTGAAGGGCTTTCATGCCTCAAATCTTATGTAGAACTCACCAGGCAAATGACCCTTTTGGTTAGTCCGCCAGATGTCTCAAGCCTTTGCAATACTTTTTTCGATGGGTAGCTCGTTCTCACGATTACTATGTGGCCTTGAAAATAGGGGTACAGGAAGATGGTTGCTGAGACGAGCGCTAGTTTAAATTTCTCGATTCATGGGTATCTAATTTCGATGCCACTCAACATCTTGCTGGTGTATTATATTGGATGCTGGCCCTCGCCATCTTCCTTTACCAACACTGATCCAAACGCCTAGTCAGTCACCCCCAAGTACATGTATAGGTCTTCATTATTTTCTGGTCGGTTGAGTAGCGGTGGTGATCCAAGGAGTGTCTTAACGCTGTTGAAAGCCTCCTGGCAGACTTCATCCCACTTGAATGATTGATTCTTCTTAATGGCCTTGTAGAATGGTAGACACCTCTTGGCCGAGAATGAGATGAACCGTCCCAAGACATTGATTCGACCATTGAGCATTTAGACCTCTTATAGAGTCCTTGGTGGTTGCATTTTTATAATCATGTCAATCTTCTCTAGGTTGGCCCTGATCCCCCTCTGTAATATGAGGTATCCTAAGAACTTGCTTCCTCTCACCCCGAATGTCCATTTTTTCGGGTTTAGTTGGAGCTTATGCTTTTGTAGAGTTTTGAAGATGGTTTGGATGTCTTTCACGTGTGCTTCCTCACCTTTGCTTTTGATGATCATGTCATCCACGTAGACTTCGATCATGTGGCTGATTTGGTCCTTGAACATGTCATTGACAAAGTGTTGGCATGTTACTTCCATGTTCTTTAGTCTAAACGGCATGACCGTGTAGCCGTAAGTTCCTTCATGAGTGATGAAGTAAGTTTTCTCTTGGTCATCCAGGTGCATAGCAATCTAGTGGTAGCTCGACTTCACATATAAGAGCTAGTAGATGGAAAAGCAGGCTGTTGAGTCGAGTACCAGATCGATGCTGGGTGGTGGGAAGTTATCCTTGGGGGTGGCTTTCTTGAAGTCACTAAAGTCAACACACATCCGTCATGAGCCATTTGGCTTATTCACAAGGACATAGTTAGTAAGCCATTTAGGGTAATGCATGGTTTTGATGTGGTTGGATACCAATAGCTTTTTAATCTCTGCTTCGATTACGCTTTGCCTTTCAAGGGTGTGGTTCCTCTTTTTCTGCTTAACTGGGTATGCGTTGGGGCAAAGGTCAAGTTTATGCTTGATGATTTCAGTGGGGATTCTAGGTATATCATCATTGCTCTAAGAAAATGTATTTTCTTCTTCATTAAGAATGGTACATATGTCAACTTTGATGTTGTCGTGTAAGTCTTTGGCTATTTTCACTTATCTATCTAGAGATATCATGTACATCTCCAAGTCTCCAACCGGCTTAGCTTTCTCTTCTTTCTTTGACTCGTCACCTTCTGAGTTAGTTTTAAGAGAGGCGAGATACATTTTGTGGGCTACCCGGGGGTTCCAAATGATGACAGTTTCCCCCTAGTGGTGGGAATTTTCATTACCAACCTTCTTATGGAGATCAATGAGTTGGTGTTTATGAGGAATGGTCTTCCCAGAATGACGTTGTAGGCTATAGGAAATTTGGCCATGATGCATTCCACTTGTGCTCCTTGTCCCACCTTTCTACTTCTAAGCTCACTTATCCCAATGCTAGGACCGTGTGGCCACTCAGCCCTACGAGTGGTGAATTACTAGGGAACATGAGATTTTCTATGACGTGTAGTTATGTTAGGACTTGTTTGGTGATTAGGTTGATTGAGCTTCCTGTAACTACTATGACCTATCTAGCCGTGTAGCCTTCGATGTCAACTTCTGTCACTAGTGGGTCAGGTCTTGGTCGCTTGACCATGCTATATTTGGTGAAGAGATCTTCTACCTCCTTGGTGCCTAGCTTTCATTCTGCATGCCTAGGTCAATTTTATGATGTTTGCGAGTTGGCCCACCACCAATCATGAGGACCACGCCTTTGTTCTACCATTTGGGTGATCTCTTATCTTCTTTGTCTCTTTTATCATCATCGTTCCACCACTTAGTGATGCCTTTTATGAACTGTTCTAGCTTGCCCTCTTTGATGAGTTGGTGAACTTTATTTTCCAGGACTCGATAATCATCCAGGTGGTGGCCTTTGGCCCTTAAGAACTCACAATATTTTCTCATATTTCATCCTAATTGGGACTTGGAAGAACCCTTGGGTAACAGAGGCTTTTTCTATCACCACCCTTCTGTATGGCGACTAGGATATCACTCAAGGGGCTTTTAATGATGGTCTGCCTGTGGGGATGGGGCTGATGTAGTCCTTTCTACTACTTATCCTTGGGTTGCTACCCCTCCACCTGTTAGATCTTTGGTCTTCACACCTAGGGTGGCTGTTAACCGGATGATTCTCCCTAGGATTTTATAATTTATTGATATTAATGTGACCTTTAGCTATGTTCATCATTTTTTGAAGGTTGGATGGGTTCCTTTCCGCCCTTAGCCTTTCATTACGAGTTCCTCTGATCATAGCTTCCTTCGCAATGCTTAAATCAATATTTTGTACTTAAAGGAAAACAAGGTTGAATCGTTTAATAGAGGTTCTTAATGTTTCACTATGTCCCTGCTTCACGTCATGAAGTGTTCATGATGATGTTCGTGCTGGTATTGAGCCAATGAATTGGGTGTAGAATTTTTGTTGAAGTTCTTCCCAATTGTTGATAGAGCCAGATGATAATGCGTCAAACTAGTAGGCGACTGACCTGATGAGGGTGTTTTGGTAGTATCATTACGTGTGAGCATCAAAGACATGTGCCATGTCCATTTTGTTTTTGAAAGTTTTCACATGAGTTTGAGGGTCCGTGACTCCGCTATAGTTGTCAAAATGAAGAATCTTGATGTATGGGTTAAACGGTTCATTTTGGATCTTGGTGCTAGATGGGGAGTAAGATGCTATTAGAAGGGGCTTGTGTATAGTTGCTGCGAAGTGATTGAGTCCCTCTCTGAACATCTTTATGAACTCCGGATCGTTGAGGTAGTTCTTTTCCTAGCCCTCTAGTCAAGGCTCAGGATGAGATGGGGGTGGAGGTGTTGAGTGAAGAGGAGCTTGAGGTTGTATTCCTCCATAGTACCACGAGTGGTGGTAGGCCGGGTGGAAGATTCCACCTGAGTGGGCGAATGGTGGCTATTTATGAATTGGTTGTTGGGGGATGTCAGGATGCTTGACAAGTCCCATTAGTTTTACTCATGATGGGGCAGAGGATTCCCCGTCACTCAGCTCCGTCATTTCTAAAAGCAGGTTGTTGACAGGTCTTTACTATGAGGGAGTGGAGAGGACGGGTGACCTCATATGATGAGTGGCGAAGATGGGTGGGATGAACAATCCGGGCGTTGAGAATAGAATGGGTAGCTTATATTGTTGTGGCCGTATGGGTGAATATACAAGTGTGGGGTATCCACTCATGTTGATATTGTATACCCCATTGACCATGTGACGAGCCATCAACGTGCCGTCTTAGCCACTCAGTAGGCCAAACAAGTTGCGTCTTATCTGGCTTTGGTCCTCTGGCACCATCTTATATTTTCATGCCACGCTTTCAAAGAAGGTGACACTTTTTGTAGTTGGTGGGGTATAGACGTCGAAGTGTGATGTATTGTAGGATGACATGGTGGCCATTGTAGATGTCATTGAGGTGGAAGTGGAGGTAAGTTGGGTCTTTCCACTTCCTGCATTGGGGATTTCATTGGTGATAGTTTACACTTTGAGTGTTCGATCACTAAAACAAAAGTGTTGAGTTTTGTGGAACAAAAATTTTCTTTTACTCCATGCTCACCGCACCACTAAAAGATTGGGATGAGAGAGTGACTCTCACGTGCCTATCTTCAGAATGTTGATCTTATGTAGTCCACCTTGTACGGTGGTCAGAACCTACAACACAAGGGGTGACTAAGGGGGACTAGTCATGTGATCGACGTAGCCTCTCAGATGCTTAAGTTAGTGACGAAATTAGGAGAGGAGGCATAGAGTATTAATGAATTGAATAAGAATCATGTACCTCTAACATGTGATTGAGGTCTCTATATATAGGAAGTGGATGAGCCCAAGTAGTGATGGGGACAATATCTATCACTAGTGGCTCACTCCTACTTGAAGTGTATCTCTTGCTTGAAGAGCTAGAGTCCACCTAAGACTGAATCCTTTGTTAGTTGGTTAAGGATGAGAGATGACTTGGCATCCACCTGTATGAGGAAGATTTGTCTCATAGTCTCGGTCACCCAGTGGGACCGGGTAGCCACGCCGTGATGGAAGAGTGGCAATGACGAGCATGACTGAACCATGCTGGGTTATAAGAATCCAAACTCATTTTTCAAAGTAAAAACAACCAACTTGGATGCTAATTAATTTTAACCAATTGGGTGACTATTTAATATGATCGTTGTTTGGTTAGAAGCTGTAAAATGGGAAGTTGGTTGTTAGTAGGTGGTATTAGTTACCAAGTTGAAATGGTGCTAGATATTTGCCTATAAAAGGCATTCTCCACCAAATCCAAAATCATCAAGTAAACATTCAAGTTTTTGTGTAGATAGCTTCCTACAAAAAGAGTTTAAGAGATTTTCCTATTGTAGAGTAATTTATTACCACAAGAGAGTAATTAGAGGGGGGATTTGAGTGATTTTACTTTGTGAGTAAAATTTGGATGCTTCCAACTATCCCTAAAATTGTACCTCGAGTTTGGGTATACTTGAGAGAGCTTGTATTTTGTGTTCCCATTATTTATTAGTAGAGTTATCTTTGTGCCTAGTTGTTTTTCCTTTCCATGGGTTTCCACTTAAATCTTTATGTCTCTTTATTGCTTTACTTGTTTCATTATTGTTGTTGTGAATCTATTTTAGTTAACACATATCACCTTGTTACCGAGTTAATTATTCGGGACCTAACAAGTGGTATTAGAGCGGATCTCACATAAGTGGTTGTGTTATTTAAAATGAAAGTTTCTTCAACATCCATGATCAAATTGAATGGGTTCAACTGGTTAATTTAGAAACCCATGATGGAGGATATTTTGTACTGCAGAGATATGCATGGAGCAATTGGAGGAGACACTAATAGGCCTAAAGACATGAAAGATCACAATTGGATCAATTGAACAAAAATGCCATTGGGACTATTCTCCAATGGATAGATTTCAATCTGATAGGTCATCTCTCGGAGGAAACGTCTGTCCATGAATTATGAAAAAAGTTGCAAGATCTTTATGATCGACAAACAGTTAGGAACAAATTGTTCCTGATAAGGAAACTTGTCAACATGAAATATAAGGAGGGAACTCCTGTTGCCGAATTTCTGAACGAATTTTGAAGTGTCATTATCATAGTTATCTTCTATGAAAATATCACACTAGAAGATGTGGTTCAATCTTTATTGTTAATCAACTCTTTACTAGAGAGTTGTGATACTTTGGTGGTGTCTGTGACCAATTCTGCACCAGATGGAATACTATCCTTATACCACATTTTGAGCATTCTGCTCAATGAGGAGACTAGGAGGAAAGTTATGGCTAACGAAAGCAGTCAAGTTCTTGTCACTAAATACAAAGGTCGGAGCAAAACTAAAGGCTCCAACAATTTAGACAAGTCCAAAGGCGGAGACAAGTTTAGAGGCATATCCAAGTCTAGGGATATAATCAAATACTACCACAATTGATTAGAAGGTCATATAAAGAGAAACTATCGAAAGTTGAAGAGGGACAAAAGGATTGTAACAACCAAGAGGAAGAAAAGAACACCACTGTAGCAACTAAGGAGATTTTTGTTTTATCTTTAATCATGAAGAACAATGTCTCCAAGTTTGAAGTCAAGATGAGATAGAATGGGTGATCGACACTACAACATCTTATCACGCCCCTCCTAATAAGGAGTTCTTCATCACCTACAAAGCAGGAGATTTTAGAATGGTGAAGATGGGTAATAGTGGCCATTCCAAAAATTGTTGGAATTGGTGACATCTATGTCAAGGCAAACACTGGCTACACACTCATCCTCAAAGAAGTTAGGTATGCTCCTGATTTAAGGCTTAACTTGATATCTTATGCTGTCTAGGATCGTGAAGGCTTTGAGAATTTCTTCGATGGTAGGAAGTGGAAGCGTACGAGGAATTCCTTGGTGATTGCAAAATGAACCATGTGTTGCACATTATACAAAATAAACGCGATCATTTATAAAGATGGATTGCATGATGTTGAAGAAGACGCTTTATCAGAATTGTAGCGTAGAAGACTGGCTCACATTAGTGAGAAAGGGTTGCACATTCTAGGAAAGAAGGTACTTATAGCTTTTGCTACTGGTACACCACTATCCCCATGTGATTACTGCTTGTTCAGTAAGCAACATAGAGTGTCATTCACCAAGTCATCAAGCAGAAAGTCAAGTGTTCTTGACCTAGTACACTCAGATGTTTGTGGCCCCATTGAAACAGATACCTTAAGAGGTAACAAGTATTTTTTTTACTTTCATTGATGATGCATCTCGAAAGTTGTGGATACATTTCCTAAGGATAAAGGATCAGGTATTTCACTCATTATAGAAGTTTCATGTCATGGTGGAAAGAGAGACAACAAGAAACTGAAATGTCTCAGAACTAACAATGATGGTGAATACACATCTCATGAGTTTGAGAACTATTATTCCAAACATGGAATTCAAAATGAGAAGACTATACCCGGTGCCCCACAACACAGCAGTGTAGTAGAGAGGATGAATTGCACCATTGTGGAAAAGGTTAGATGCATGCTCAAAATGACTAACTTACCAAAGTCATTTTGGGCAAAAGCAGCACTCACAGTCTACTATGTAATCAATAGGTCACAATCATTCGCTCTAGACTTTGATATTCCAGAAAGAGTATAGAATGGAGAAGATATTCAATACTCTCATCTAAATGTGTTCAGCTGCAAAGCATTTACACATGTGCCTAAGGAGTAATGGTAAAAGCTTGATGATAAAACAAGTCATTGTATCTTCATAGGATATGAAGATGAAGAGTTCGAGTATAAACTATGGGACCCAGAGAAGAAGAAGGTTATTAGAAGCAGAGATGTAGTCTTTCGTTAGAATGAGACTATCGAATGCTTTAAGAAAAATGACAAGTCCAGGTTTCTCAATGGCGTTATGCCTAACATTATTCCTTCACTATCAAACAATGCAATCGGTGAAGATGTTGAACTGCCGAAACTAATGGAAGATCATGAAGAAGAAGATGTTGATGAGTAGGGGGAGCAACCTACCCAATACAGAAGCTGACCACCAGGTTAGAAGATCTACCAGTGATCGTCAACCAACATCAAAGTATCCTAGTTTTGAGTGCATTAGCCTCATCGATGAGGGGGAGTAGGAGGATTTTCAGGAAGTTCTAACTCATGCAAATAAAGAATCATGGATGTAGGCAATACCATATGAAATGAATTCCTTGTAAAAAAATAACCCTTATAGTTAGTCAAACTTCCTAAATGCATAAAAAACATTGTAGATAAAATGGGTTTTCAAGCTCAAAAGAGATGGCAACGGAAAGCTGGTGAAGTATAAAGCTCGTCTAGTAGTGAAAGGATTTCAACAATAGGAAGGGAAATGATTTCGATGAAATTATTTTTCTCCAATGTTTAAGATGACTTCTACTTGAGAAGTTTTAAGCATGGTAGCCAGTTTAAATCTTGAGCTTGAAAAATTAGACTGAAAACAGCCTTCCTTCATGAAGAGTTGGAAGAAGAGATCTACCTAGAGCAACCAGAAGGTTTTGAAGTAAAGGGGAAGAACACCTGGTTTGCAAGTTGCAAAGGAGTCTTTAAGGGTTGAAACAAGCATGCCATCGAAAAGAATTTTTACTCTTTCAAGAGTAGTTATGGTTATAAGAAGACTTAATCGGATCCATGTTTCTACTTCAAACGCTCTCCGATAACAACTTTATCATATTGTTGTTATATTTGGACAACAATTCATCAATTTAAAGATTAGTTAGCGAAGTCCTTCGACATGAAGGACTTAGGACCAGCAAAAAAATTTTGGGCATGAAGATTGTTCATGATAGAAGCAACAAATGGTTATGGATATTACAAGAAAAATATGTTGAACGTGTGTTACAACGTATTAACATGATGAGTGCTAAACTAGTTAGCTTTCCTCTTGCAGGTCATATGAAGCTGAGTAAAGAATTTTGTCCAAAAAGTAAAGAAGAGAAAGAAGGCATGAGAAATATTCCATATTCCTCTATTATGGGGAGTCTGATGTATGCAATGATTTGCACAAGGCCAGACATTACACATACTGTTGGAGTTATAAGCAAATCATTAGATGATCCGGGAAGTAGTAAAGTGGATTCTCAGATATTTGAAGGAAAGTTCAAAGAAGTTCTTGTGTTATGGAGGATCAAAAATAATCTTAGAAGGCTATGTTGATGCTAACATGGCGAGAGATCTCAATCATAGAAAATCAACTTCGAGATATGTGTTTAAAATTTCTGGGGGAGCAATTTCTTGGCAATCTAAATTACAAAAATATGTTGCATATTCTACGACCGAAGCAGAGTACATCTGAACTACTAAAGTAAGAAAAGAGATGATTTGGTTGAAGAGATTCTTTGAAGAGTTTGGTCAAAAGCAAGCTGACTACATAGTATATTGCGAGAGTCAAAGTGCAATAGACTTAAGCAAGAATACTATGTATAACTCTCGAACAAAGAAAATTCATATTTGATATCACTATATACGAGAGCCACTAAAAAATGGGGTTTTCCATTTAGTGAAAATTCAAACAGAAGAGAACCCTTCAGATATGCTGACGAAAGTGATTCCCCGAGAGAAGTTTGAGTTGTGCAATGAGTTAATTGACATGAGCTCCAATTAGGTGATGATTTTGATACCCTCACGAGTTAGGATGGGGAGATTTGTTGAATACAAACTCATTTTTCAAAGTAAACATAATCAACTTGGAGGCTAATTAATTTTAACCATTTGGGTGACTATTTTATATGGTAGTTGTTTGGCAAAGTAACCACAACCAACTTGGAGTCTAATTAATTTTAACCAATTTGGTGACTATTTAATATGCTAGTTTTTTTGTTAGAAGTTGTAAAAATTGAAAGTTGTTGTTAGTAGTGGTATTAATTACCAAGTAGAAATGGTGCTAGAAATTTGCCTATAAAAGGCATTCTCCAAATCCAAAATCATCAAGCAAATATTCATGTTTCTTTTGTAGAGAGTTTTCTACAAAAAGAGTTCAAGAGAGTTTCCTCTTGTAGAGTAATTTATTACCACAACAAAGTAATTAGAGGGGGTGTTGAGTGATTTTACCTTGTGAGTAAAATTGGGGTGTTTCAAACTGTCCCTAAAATTGTACCTCGAGTTTGGGTATACTTGAGAGAGCTTGTATTTTGTATTCCCCTTATTTATTAGTGAAGTTATCTTGGTGCCCAACGGTTTTCCCTTTCAAGTGTTTCCACTTAAATCTTTGTATCTCTTTATTGCTTTACTTGTTTTATTATTGGTTTTGCGAAACTATTTTAGTTAACACAGATCACCTTATTACCGATAAATAGATTTGTAAAACATAGATAAATATATAGTGATTTATTTGCAGAATTTACCTCATTTCTGTTTGGATCCAAATTTAAACTGATGTAATCTTCCACTTCGTAAGGTAGAGCTGATTCGTCACCATCTCGAACCCAAGATAAAGGGGATGATTTTTGGGGAGATGCGAATAATAGATGCAAGGGTGTATACCCTGTTGGGGATTATTCATCGAAAAATTAATCACGAAGGCGGAAACAATTAAAATTTCTCAAATCCGGAAAAAGATCTTTTTTCAGGAACGATTCGAATGGTTTAAAAAACGATGAGATTACATAAAATAAAACTCACCTGAATTCTCTTTTGAGACGGATGAAACAAAGCTCGCAGGAAGGGAGCTTCTCCAACGTCACGTGCACGAACCCCTCTTGATTCGGAACCGGTGCTAGTCGAAATTGATGAAAGCCAAAAAGAACTCAAGAGTTTAATTAATTTGAAAAAGGGACTACTCCATATATTTATTTTCAAGTATATATCTATATATATTAATTAACACACTTGTTTTATTTTTAATAAAACTAATGAGCTTTATCCCTTTTTTCAAAAGAAGTGTAAATCATATATACTTCTAATTTGATTTTAATTAACCATGTAATGTATATCCAATAAGAATTAGGATTATGTTAGGTTAGATTTATTTATAAACTGACCTCAATTAAAAAACCATTTAATAATT
>CATIWQ010131000.1:0-10000 GCA_949673415.1 Euphorbia schlechtendalii | reverse complement strand
ACACCCCGGTGGACCTAGCCTCTCATCTCCGCGCGCTCTCGACCCACCGCTCCGTGTCACCCGCTCATAGTTGCATGGTCAGTGAAAATAATAACCTTGGAGAAAACAAGATAAGAATGAAATTTATCACTAGCATAAACTACTATAAGTAATTCCTTTTCAATGGTTGTGTAATTTTGTTAAGTATCAATCAAGGTCTTGCTTGTGTAGTAGATAGGTTTGAAGTTCTTCTCCACTCTTTGGCCCAAGATTTCCCTAATGCAAGTGTCACTTGCAGCATACATCAACTCAAAAGGCCTTGTCAAGTCTGGGGCAATAATAATAGGTGGATTGATCAATCTCTTCTTCAACTCATTGAAGGCCTTCATGCAATCTTGATCAAATTTGAAATCAACATCCTTGTGGAGCAATTTCTTCAAAGGTTGTGCTATCTTTGAGAAGTCCTTAATGAATCTCCTATAGAAACTTGCATGGTCGAGAAAACCTCTGACTTCCTTCACCGAAGTTGGGGTATTCAAATTTTGAATAACTTCCACCTTGGCCGTGTCAACCTCCATTCTTTTCATAGAGATCTTGTGATTGAGAAATATCCCTTCATTGAACATGAAGTGAAACTTCTCCCAATTAAGTACAAGGTTTGTATCTCTACATTTTATCAAGATAGCCTCGAGGTTTTGGAGATACTCTTGGAAGATCTTTCCAAAAAATATCAAAATCATCCATGAAGATTTCCATAGTTTTTTCTAACCATATCATGAAAAATGGCCATCATACATCTTTGAAATGTTGTTGGAGCATTGCATAGACCAAATGGCATTCTTCTATAAGCATATGTCCCATAAGGACATAAGAAGGTGGTCTTCTCTTGGTTTTTTGAATATATGGTGATCTGGTTGTAACCCGAATATCCATCAAGGAAATAATAGAATTTATATCCAAAAAGTCTTTCTATCATCTGATCAATGAAAGGAATGGGAAAATGATCTTTCATTATTATGTTGTTAAGTTTGCAATAATCAATACAAACCCTCAAACCTATGACAGTTCGGGTTGGAACAAGCTCTCCTTGCTCATTCTGAATCACGGTTGTGCCACCCTTCTTAGGAACCACTTGAAGAGGACTTGTCCAAATACTATTAAAAATGGGGTAAATAATCCACACATCAAGCAACTTAATCACTATCTTCTTCACAACCTCAATCATGTCAGAATTTAATCTTCTTTGAGGTTGTACTACCGGCTTGTTGTTCTCCTCCATCAAGATCTTGTAAAGACATATGGAAGGGCTTGTACCCTTGATATCTGAAATTTTCAAAGCTAATGCCTCCTTGTTTTTTCACAAGATATTAATTAACTCTTCCTTTTGGTCTAGGGAAAGGTTAGAAGAAATGATAATAGGAATGCTTTCTTGTGGATCAAGAAATTCATATTGAAGATGATTTTGTAACGGTTTAAGTTCAAGAACAGGTTTGATTGTTTTTAGCTCAGTAATTTTGAGATCAGGGTATTCAATAGAAGGTTCAACATTTTGCCTGCTGTTCAAGACCTTCTTGGATCCAGATTCAGCTTTTATCCGTTCTTCCATAACATCTTCCTCCTCTTTCGATTCTTCTTCATTTAACTCTTGAAAAAAATATCGATTTAAATTCAAATCAGTAGTATCCATGAAATAACATTGGTCATCACTAGAAAGAGGATATCTCATAGCATCATGCATTTTAAACATAACTTCCTCATCATGTATTTTCAAGATTAACTTTCCATTATGAACATCATAAGAGCTTGACTAGTAACTAAGAAAGGTTTTTTCTAAAATGATGGGAAACATGCATATCTTTGTCTATATAAAAAATAATAAAATCTACAGGAAAAATGAATTTCCCTACTTTAACTAACACATAATCAACAATTCCCCTAAGATATCTTACTATTCGATCTGTTAATTGAATGGATACCCTAGTAGGTTGAGGTTCTCCTAAACCAAGCTATTTATATACATAATATGACATCAAGTTGATACTAGCTCCTAAATCACACAAAGCATTGTCAATATCAAGAATTCCGATAGAGCAAGGAATAGAAAAACTCCCTTGGTCTTTAAGCTCAGTTGATAAAGGTTGTTTTCTTTTTAAAATAGAGGAACGATCTTGATTAAGTTGCACCATAGCCACATTTTCTATCTTTGTCTTGTTTGATAAGTGTTCCTTCAAGAACTTCACATACATTGGAATTTGAGTAAGAGCTTTTGTAAATGAATGTTAATGTGCAATTTATAAAAAACATCAAGGAACTTATCAAAATTCTTAGTCATTTCATGTTCCTTAGCTCTTTGAGGATAAGGTATCCTTAGTTGATAAGTTGGGATGACAGTCTTCTGTTCAACTTCAGATGTCTTCTCTTGGTTATCATCAGGTTTTGTTAAATCTGTATCTAGCAAGGTCTTTGTTTACGCAATCTCCTTTCGAGAGGATATCTCATGAGGTTTCCCCTTGCATTCCTGTACTTTCTCACCTGCATTTTCATCAAGATCAATAATAATAGGGTTAGTAGAATTCACAACTTTATCATTTCTGTGAGAGATTTCCTTACACTCTTCCTTTGGATTTATCTTTGTATTGCTGGGAAGACCTCCATTCCCTTCTGGAGTAACAACTTGGGTAATCTAATGAATATGTGATTCCAAGTTCTTCATGTGAGCTTTGTTCCATTTCATGTATTGTGTCATCATCTCTCATTTCTTCTAATTCTGACTTTCTTGAAGGTTGGGAAGAACTTGTATCATGGGCATTCTAACTTTGATGAGGCTGCTGGAAGTAACCTTATTGCTGTTGAAATTGAGTTTGTCCTTGAGGTTTCCATGCAAGGTTTTGATAATTTCTCCATGCTGAGTTGTAAGTGTTGGAGAAAGCGTTTCCTCCTCCTCTATAATTTCCTTACATGAAATCACATTGCTCTTAAGTAAGGGCAACATCATAATCTGCACTTCTATTGTTACCTCCACAATATTTCGCAACAACTAGGCTTTGAGGTTGAAATGGCCTAAACATTCTTCTTTTTGAAATGTGAGATTAACAAATCAAAGTTTTTAGAGAGATCAGTGATAGCCTATGATTCTTGAGATTTAGGTCATCAGTGATAGCCTATGATTCTTGAGATTTAGGTCTATCTTCATGAACAGAATGCATTTAGAACTTGTATTGACAAGTTTTTCAATTATCTTGAAGATCTCCTCTGGAGCAAAGTCTTCTAAGTCACCATTCGCAACTAATTTGATTTGTATCTTGTGAGAGTTAGTTAACCCATAGTAAATATTTTGCACTTATATCCATGTGGGAATACCATGATTAGGAACTTTTCTTAACATCTCCTTGAACCTTTCCCAAGCTTTTGACAAGGACTCATTTAGAAACATGGAAAACCTAGTAATCTCATTCCTTAGCTTCAATGCCTACTTCGATTGAAAATATTTGTTCAGGAAGGCCTTTTCCATGTCACTCCAGCTTATGATGGAATCTGGTTGCAAAGTCTTCAGCTAAAGTTTTTCTTTATCCCTTAGTGAAAACGGAAGAGCTTTAGTCATATCCTATCGTTTGAGGTACCTCTATTCATACAGAAGGTATCACACATTATAACAAAATCTTGGACATGTAAGTTTGGATCCTCTCTAAGAAGACCTCCATATTGGACTGCTGCCTGAAGCATATGTATCATGGAGGCCTTTATCTCAAAAATAATATTCCCCTTTGAGGTATCATGATAGATGAAGAGTGTCCCTTAGTATCAGGTTGCAAAAAAGATCCAAGTTTTTGCCTTCAAGGAGGATGATGATTAGTCATCCTCAAGTTTTAGTTGATCTTCACAATCAGGATTACGGTTTGGGGGACTAACTCCACCATTGGGTGGTATAAGAGCCATTCTTTTTGTAACACGAGCTCTTCTCACACCACCATTATTTTTTCGACAAGTTCTTTCTATCTCTGGATATAATGGAATTTCTAGATGAAGTCTCGCTCTACACATACAATTGAAAAGAATTTCCCAAATTCCTATTTTCCTAAAATGCTGTGAACAAACAAGATTAAAAGCATAAATCCACAGTTAAATTATCAAACTTTTTTTTAAATTACTCCTCGGCAACGATGCCAAAAACTTTTTGTGCCCAAAAGGCATAGTAACTGTTCTAGGGTCAAGTTGTAGAGTGGCAAGAATAAGTGTCATATCCGACAAGGAGTAGTCTAAAATAGTTCAAGGTTTCATTGGTAGACTAGTTCAGAAGGTCTTCTATAATTTTGATATTTTTTGTTATTTGATTAAAATGACAAAAATAAAGGTAAATAACTAAAGGTAATATGTAAAAGATGAGAAAAAGCACAAGCGTCACATACCAACAAGCAGTATAAAGTTCTTCTCCATTAAAAGACATAAACAAACTTGTTTAAGCGTAAAGATCTAAGGTCTCTTAACCAAATCTCCCTAAGCTCACCCCTCAGCTTCAATTGGTTTCTAAGAATACTAATTTAAAACTCCCCTAGATACTTGTTAAATCAGTAAACTTGCATTAGGTTTAGTTAAGCATTCAATCAAAATCAAAACCCATGGCAACATGCACAATCCCCCCTTGGTTTCTTGTAATATGTGTACGTATTTGTGATTCTAACTATAATGAATCTCCCCTGGGTACTTATCATTACAACATGTATGAGTCCGGTTGAAACTCAATAGAGATTAAGTATTCAAATACACAATCTATCAAAAGATACAAAATAAGTTTATGCAACCAACACTAGAGAAGACCTTCACACTACTTGCCTTATGGTAGGCTCGACTTGCAAGAGAACTACTCAATCATAATTGAGAAAAGATGATTCTCTATTAAAAGAAAATAATAAAACATGAGTTTGAACAGAGAAAACAAAGAAAAATGAAATTCTAAAGCTTAAGTCTTCTGATCTCCCTTTGTAATCGGTAAAACAAGGTATAAATACCACCGATTACTTTTAGAGAAAGTAGACACTGAATAGGTAAAACTAAAAATAATACTAAATAATTTCAAAAACTTAATTAAGAGATAACAACTCCTATCTAGTATTATCTTAAGGATAAATACTAATTTTATTACTAAAAAGTAAAATCTAACTAAAACTTGTCCACCAAGCATAATGGCAAGCTAATAAGTAAATGATAAAATTTTTTTTCCATCTCTTTGGCATGCACACATTAGCTCTTAAGGTTTCCTAATCAATTAGGATCCTTTCCCTTCTTTTTCTTGTCAAGAAAGGAAGCAAATCAATCCACTAATTAAAGAGTTCCAATTCAGGTAGAATTCTTTATATCTCTTTTAATGCACGTCCATTTAGGAATAGCTAAGTGGTTGACATCAGCACTCTTGGAACTTCTATTGAATGATGCTAAAATAAGTTTTCTCTTGGGCTAAAGGAATATGGCAATGCCCTAAGAAAGCCAAATGCGATCAGTCTATGGCAGTAGGGCAAAACTCAAAACATCATGGCTGATATGATGAAATTTTTTACTGACTTTAGAGCAGAAACTCTTAATGCCATTGAAGACTCAAAATGGGAGATTAGATTTGAAGTTGTCAAAGCCATTGATAGCACTATCTAGAGGATGAATGAGGATGCCTTTGCCTACAAAAATGAGATTACCGATAATATCTCTTATGAACTCAAAGAAAGCACTGCTAGTCTTGCCAAGGTAATAAAGGAAGCCAAAGAGAGTGCCATTTCTAGGAAAACTGATCAAATCCAAAATCTTCAAATTAATGTCAACTCATTGGGTGATAAATTGGGCAATATATCTCTTCATTACTTCTACACTCATCACAATGAGGTTGTACCATATTTGTAACATCTAGCTAATAATTTGAACTCTTAGTGGATATAGAATCAAAAAGCTCTAGCCCTTATTCACAAAAGTTTTCTTTTAGTGGTCTCTAACAAGGCAACCAAACTCATTCAGTAGAAGGAAATGAGGCTTCCATTCAAGAGCATATTTAGCCCTTTGCTTTGACTAAAGATACAACTATTGCTCAGCTTTTTATCACTAAGTGGAGGGAGAAGCATAAGCATAATTTTAAAGCCATGTGGGAAAGAAGAATGAATACATCATCATCAACCATGGACATGGAGATTGATATGCCAGCTAAGAACTTTAGGAAGCATGAAGATTATGATTTTGTAAAAATGAAATAGAATAGAATTCCTCTGTAACCTTTATGTAATTCTGTAATTCTTTTCAAGCTTTTAACCTTAGCTGAAGTTATCTACTGAAATCTTATTCAATATGTGTTTTGTGTACAACTATGTGTTGTATCTTCTCTTAATTCTAATAAACTATAGGAAAATCAAGAATATAGACGTATGGACATACGTGTTACTATACATAGTCTAAATATCCCTAGTCATAGTTTCAATGAAACTGGACACAATGTAATGGATAGACTAGAATGTGTAGGTTTACTCCCTGGATTAGATCCAAGCAGCCGATCTCATGAGCTGAAGATGGTACCTTGAGTTAACACATGAATGTATTCGGGTAATACATTGGAGATTGCTATAAGACAGACACTCGAAAATAACTATAGCCATGTCTTGGTGTCAATCTTATTGTAGTAGTAGTAGTAAAAGCATCCTCAAAAACTAAGATGCTAGTTACCTTATGTGGGAGTTAATATACATTGGGTCATACTTATTCATACCCTGGCGACCAGGATGATACGGGTGTGAGCACGGGATTTTGTACCAGCTCGCGCGTTCAATGATAATGGCTTTTCAAGATATTTATCCTCGAATTACACAATTTTCGGCCATCCAACGATCTTCAAATGGGAGTTCTCCTCGTTAAAAATAATGGTTGGGACCTTAAATAAATATTTAGGACCTGAGAAAATATTTTAAAAGACTCAAAGTGAAAATTTATGGACTTAAAATATTTTTAAGGGACATAAATAATTTTTTTAAGGATCCAAAATAATTTAATTGGGTTATTTAGAAATTTGGATATATATAAACTTGTATATATATAAATAAATATATATAAAATAATAAATTAAAAAATTAAAAAAAATATAATATAAGTTGAAGTGGCCCATGAAAATGCAATGCATTTTCATGGGCACCATCGCTAGCGGGTGTGGTAAAAAAAATTTTTTTTTCCCTATAAATTGGATGGATTTTCAAAGAAAAGGGGGGCTCGAAAATTCAAAGAGAAAAATCCTCTCTTTCAGAAAAAAATATAAAAACAATGTTTCTTACTTTCTTCTAATCTTTTCTTGGATCCAAAACATTTTTGGATCCCAAATCTCTTCATCTTAAAATAAAATTTCTTCATCAAATTTCTTCTAAAATCCTCAGATATTCCCGGGTCTAAAATAAATTTAGAACCCGAGTCTGATTATTTTTCGGATAAATAAACACCTTATTTTCCAACATAACCATTATTTTCACATTAAATCACAATAACTACAAAAACGAACGAGGAACGCTCCCGAGAATCGAACGAACACGCCGAAGTGGATTCACGCCAAAAGGGTAAAGCCTCTGAGTTCCTAGAGCTGCTTATTTTGTGCTTCTATTTTTCTTCTTAATTTCTTTCTACACGTGAACCTAGGAATTATTTTATTTTATTGTAAATGTTGTAATTCTCTTCTTCTTTTTTTGTTTCTTTTTAATTTTTGTATTAGAATACCCCCACGAAGGGAATAAAATATATTTCCGGATAACAGACCTCACATTTTGCCATGCGGTCATTTCACTAATAAAATTGACCAACATACGTGTAAATGAAAATGAACTATTTTTATTTAAATTAACTACTTTAAAATCATCAATGTTTTAATTAGGCCCCACTGGTCTCGTTAAAATCAAATCGAACATATGTGATATATCCCCTATACTAGCCTTTGTGGATGTAGGTTAGATGTCTGTTTAGGCTTTTATTTTTCCTTCACGTATTGCACATATTTTATGGAAAATGTAATTAATAGGGTAGCGGGCGGTTGCATCTCCTGATTTTTGAAAGCCTTATAATTTTTATTTTATGCATTTACGTACGGTTTTGTGGATAATTTATTATTTTGTATTGTGGCTGGGTTTACTGCTTTTTCTATACGTGAATCATGCATATAAACTCCAAAAATGACCTAAGTGCGAATATGCGCAATTAAAAGAAAACGGTTTTCTGTAGATGTAATTTAATGTGATCCAATGAGAAATAAATAACTTATCCCGGACATGAATCTCTGTGTCTTGGTGGGCCGTCCCCTGGACGTTAAGCCTCACAGGACTCTAAAAACTGGAAAGAGCTAATCCAGGTGGCGACTCCACACTAAGAGATGGAGGATTCGGGTTCGAACCGATCTTAAACGTTTTTCGCTTTTTTCTCTTTCAACCTTTTTCTCGGGTCCCCGACCCGTTGCTTTTCTCTTTTCCAAACACCCCGTTGGACCGCGCCTATGAAATCGTGCGCTCTCGGCCCACCGCTCCTTGTCGTCTGCTCACAGTGGCGACTCTGCTAGGGATTTTTCTAAAACTTGTTTTTTCAAAGGTTTTAGATTTTGGATAAGTGCTGAAAATTATTGATCACATTATTCCGTTTTCTCTTAATTATGACATATTCATAATAACGCATTGCAGTAGAAGGGATTAGCCCATAAGTCTAAGGTATCCTTATTACCGCGAAGCTTTCTCTTGTACTAATCTGCCTCCCTGAGAAAAGATAGTACTCAATCGGGTGGAGCACTTGTTACCTTATCACATGTACCTCCCTCGTAAGAGGCTAGGAGTGTATATTAGTCCAACAAGAACCTTCCACATCAGCAATCCATTTACAAACCTCATGTAAATAAACCGTAGGCATTTTCCCTAGGGTGTTACCCAAACACGTGTTCATGCATTATATTTTTCTGCAAGTGCGCTCCTTAGTATTTTCACAATACTAAGATGAACCAAACCTAGGATAGAGACTAACAAAAAACCCTACAAGCAAGAGTTGTATGGTTAGAAGATATGACATTGCATGCTATGTGCTACTTGTATACTAATTTTAATTTTGTACAAATGTCATACTAACCACAAACTTTTATGCAGACACTCGAATGCACACACTCATGATATTAAATGTACATATCACGTTACACTTAGGCACAGTTGACACTATGATTGTGTCACCCTAGGACAACATAAAACCACTTAGGAACATCACTTACCCTTTTCAGCGAGATATCCACTTGATATCCAGCTATTAGCCTGTACATGGCAAACATACCTTCCTTTTACTACGTGATGTCCACTTGACGTCCGACACTTAGCCTGTAAGGGGCAATAATCTTTCCACCACACTACCCATTAGGTGTCCACTCAACATCCAACTTACAGCCCTTCTGAGGTAATTATACACACCAAAAGCCCAAATAGGGAAAATACCTACCCAAAACCTTTTTCCCACATTAAAGGATATCCTAGTCGAAATCCTAACCTAGGCCACACGAGGCAAACTCACTACCTTACCAAATCGCCAAGGGTATACGCCTCATACCCGAATCATTCACCCACACTAGGCAATAATTCAAGTATCACCACATACCCTCAAATAGCGATGACCACATAGGTATCTGAAACTCCGCCCTAATTAGGCAAAATAACCAAATCATTCTTTAGATAGCCACATATGGTAGTTGTCTTCATTTCATTAGGGTACGTCACAATTTGACCTCCTCATCCCATGAGACCTAGTCATAGGACGAAACCTCAAACCGTTGACCTATTACCACACAAGCAGCTTAATCACTTCACTTACACTACTCACATTACGATGTCACACCAAACATTTCCAACCCTCGTTGTTGGATTTTCATTTCCACATGTTTTCATTTTTTTACCTAACAACTAACATGTTTGTTTCAAATGGATTGACATACATGTTATTTCACATCATGGCATGCTAACCCCTTATGAATGCAGCCATAACATTAAAAATCTCATGC
>CATIWQ010130982.1:0-12735 GCA_949673415.1 Euphorbia schlechtendalii | reverse complement strand
TATTACCTCACTAAGAAAAGATATTATGTTTTCAAATTGTAAATATACAGAACTGCCCATTAATTACACAAACACAATGTCAAGGTTCTTGTGCCCCATAATTATAGTATAATTCAGTTTAAAATTTAAATTAATTTGAATAATTGAAAATCCTTGTACATCATTAATCAGTTATAGCTCTTCACCTAAGTCCAGATCTACAAACTACATGTGGACTTTTCTTACATTAAGGAAACCAATTGAACTTATACCAAAGTCACAGAGACGGACAAGTTTGCTAAATGCCAAAGAATTTAAAATATTTAATCGCATTACCTATGGTATTATGGCTCATAAAGTATACAGACATGAAAAGGCACCGCCAAAAACAAAAATAGAGTATGTGCAGGGTTGATCAAAGTTCAAAAATCTCAGTATATATACTTGTAGGATGAGGTGAAGAGCCTTAAATATGAAGCATCTAACAAGATTAACATAATGAAAATACTTATAAACATACCAAAGGAAAAAAATAAAAACATATTATATACAAACACATTTAGTTTCCAAGTGGGGACTACAAAAGTTGAAAGTTTTTGCCTAATCACACAAACTACTTGCATTGGAAGTTGACAGATTTTCCTAATCACACAATTTGATCTCAAGATTTTTCATAGCAAGACAAAACCATGATTAGAAATGAACTAGAAGATCCATTAACAAGAATAAATGCAAGACCTTTTTTAGAATGCAAAAGAATGTAGCAGAATTAACTTTCATTATATTAACAAAACAAAATATACCAACTTTCTTCTTTTTTAACAAAGGCAAGAGCCTGAAGACATTAAAAACATTCTCGTTATGTGTTTCTCAAACAAATAGAAATTATTAATTTAAATTTTCTCTTGGATTTGATTTTGGTTTTTTGCTTATATTTAAAATTTTTGCTGACAGATCAGATTCCATCAAATTTACACCCTTTCTAAATAATCTTATTCTATGCCACTGAATTGTAGTTAGATCTTCAAAATCTAAAATTCAATCTTGCAAAGTCCCTCTTCTGATGTCAGTTACAATTAACCAAAACAATCAAGCTTATTATATAAAATCAATTCACAAAGATCTCAGGAAAACAAAATCAACATAACAAAAGTCAAAATCAACAATCATCTTCTTCATTAAACAACAAACCCAAGCCCTAATTTTTGAACAAATATGTAGTTGCTTAATATATCATTAAAATTAGAACATTCAATATCATAGAAGAAATTTGAATGAAAAGTTAACATGAAAACAAAGAAAAATTACCAGAAAAATTCTTCGGCTTGTGTTAACCCACAAGACGTATAAGATTGAAATTTGCCATCACAACATAGAGAGGAATTTTTGAAGTCGAGCCAAACTGTGAGAGGCTAGAAGAAGAGAGGGGTGGAGGAATTTGAGAAATCGATTGATTTTTTTTGAAGAAGAGGAGAAACCGATTGATTTAGGGTAAGAGTTTAAGAATTTGACGAGCCGAAAAGTGAAGGAGAGAGAGGGAAATCAATTTATATGATTTTTTTTAATTTTATTTTTATTTTTTTATTACTTCATTCCGTCAATTATATGGCACGAAGATTCCCACCGTCAATTTTTCAGTCATGTTTTACATTATTGGCAACCTTAAACATAATGTGTTGCAATAAAAAGTGTATTTAACATGCATTTATTTCTTTTGCATAACTTTTTGAACACTTTTTCAATTGTGATACAACAGATCAATTTTTTATTGAAAATTGCAACACTTTAATGCAACACCAGTCATTTTTTCTTACAACAGGCCATCTATGGTGTAGTGCATTTATGTCAATCCATTTGAAACAAATAGATTAGTCGTAAAGATGAAAACATGTGGAAATAAAAATCTAACAACGGGGGTTGGATTTGAGATTTGTACAATGTCTATGTGACATTGTGAGATGACCAAGTTATCGTGTGGTAACAGGTTAAATGTTTGAGGCTTCATCCTATGACTAGGTCTCACGGATTGGGGAGGTCAAAATTGTTTCGGGTAAGTAGTATGGCATACCCTAATGAAATAAAAGCAACTATCGTATGTAGCTATTTAATGAATGATTGGGTTATCTTTCCCAATTAGGGGGGAGTTTCGGATGCCTATGTGGTCATCACTATTTGAGCGTATGTGGTGATAGATGAATTATTACCTCGTGTGGGTGAATGATTCGGGTATAAAGCGTATACCCTTGAAGATTTGGTAAGGTAAGATTTTTGAAGTAGGTTCACCTCGTGTGGGCTTAGGACATCAACTAGGATATCCTTTAATGTAGGAAAAAATGGTTTTGGGTAAGTATTTGCCTGGTTTGGGCTTTCGGTATATATCATTGCCTTGGAAGGGCTATGAATTGGATGTCGAGTAAACATCTCATGGGTAATGTGATGGAAATGTTATTGCCCCTTGCAGGTTAAGTGTCGGATGTCAAGTGGACATCACGTAGTAAAAGAAAGGTATATTTTCCATGTACAAGCTAATAGCAAGATGTTAAGTGGGCATCTCGTTGAAAAAGGGGTAAGTGATGTTCCTAAGTGGTTTTATGTTGCGCTAGGGTGATACGATCTATAGTGTTAACAGTGCCTAAGTGTATGTGATATTAGTTTGGTATCATGATATGTACATTTAATATCATGAGTGTGTGTATTCAAGTGTCTGCAAAAAAATTCATGGTTAGCATGACATTTGTTCAATGATAAATTGAAAGTAGTATACATATAGCACATAGCATGCAACGTCTAAACTTCCAACCATAAAACTCCCACATGTAGGGTTTTTTGCAAGTCCCTATCCTTAGTTTGGTTCATTTAGTACCATGAAGATACTAAGGAGCAAACCTGCAGAAAAATATAATGCATGGTTGTTTGTTGGGTAACACCCTAGGCAAAATGCCTATGGGTTATTTACATGAGGGTTGTAAATGGGTCGGTGATGTAGAAGGTTCTTGTTGCACTAAAATACACTCCAAACCTCTAACGAGGGAGGTACATGCGATATGGCAACAAGTGCTCCACTCGCTCAAGTACTATCTTTTCTCAGGGAAGAAGATTAGTACAAGAGAAAGTTTCGCGGTAATAGGGGTACCTTAGACTTGTAGGCTAATCTCTTCTACTGCAATGAGTTATTATGAATATGTCATAATTAAGAGTAAATGGAAAAATGTGATCAATAATTTTCAGCACTTATCCAAAATCTAAAACCTTTAAAAAACAAAATTTTAGAAAAAATCCCCAGCAGAGTTGCCACTATGAGCGGGCGACACGGAGCTGTGGGCCGAGAGTGCAAGAAATGAGAGGCACGGTTTACCGGGGTGTTTATGTAAAAATGGCACTGGTTGAGGACCCAAAAAAAGGTTGGAAGAGAGAGCAAAAAAATTTTTTAGATTAGTTCATACTTGAATCTGCCGTCTCTTAGTGTGGAGTCACAACCTAGATTAGCTATTTCCAGGAATTAGTCTTGTGAGGCTTAACGTCCGGGGGATGGCCCACTAAGATACAGAGATTCGGGTCCGGAATAAGTTGCTTATTTCTTAAGTGATCACATTATATTACATCTACAGAAAACCGTATTTTCTTAGTTATGCATATTCGCACTTAGGTCGTTTTTTCGAGTTTAAATGCATGTTTTAAAGCGCATGCGGAAAGTGATAAATTTATACATCAAACATTAAGTACATGCGGAAAGTAAATGCGGAAAAGTAAAAATTACAAAAATTACAAAACCTTGGGGGATGCAACCGCCCACCTAATCTATGAATTACAATTTCCGTAAAAATATATGCAAACCCGAAGGAAAATAAATCCTAGGTATACATTTAACCTGCATCCACAAAGGTTAGCACAGGGGATATCACATATGTTCGATTTGATTTTGAAAAGGCCCATGTGGCCTAGTTAAAATATCGACGATTTAAAGTTTTTAATTTAAATAAAAATTGGTTCATTTTTATTTATATGTATGTTGGTCAATTTTATTAGTGAAAATGACCGCATGGCAAAGTAGTGAGGATAGTTACCCATGAATACGTTTTATTCCCTTCGTGGGGGTATTCTAACGTAAAAATTAAAAAAAAAGAAATGAAAGATGAAGAAGGATTATTACAACATTTACAATGATAAGGAATAAAAATAATTCCTAGGTCCACAAATAAAATCAGAAAAAAGATGAGGCAGACGATGAACGTGGAATTTGTAGTTCGAGGAACTCAGAGGCTTTCCCTTTTGGTGTGAATCCACATTCGCTTATCCGTTCGATCCCCGGGAGCGTTCCTCATTCGTTTTGTAGTTTTTGTCATTTAATGTGGAAAAATAAATATTTATTTATCCCAAAAGATATCAGACTTAGGTTCTAAATTTATTTTCGACCAGAGAATATCTGAGGATATTTTGAAGAAAAATAGATGAAGAAATTTGATTTTAAGATGAAGAAGTTTGGGATCCAAAGATGTTTTGGATCCAAGAAAATATTAGAAGAAAAGAAAATATATTTGTTGTAGTGTTTTTCAGTTTTTTTGTTCTGAAAACAAGAATTTTCACTGAAATTTTGAGGCCCCGTCAATCCAAAAATATCCGACTATTTGTAGGAAAATTCCAAAAAATCCAAAAAAGGTAAAAAAGTTTGGCGAGGTCTCCAAAGAGTTGGGCGAGTTTGCCAGAGATGCTGGCAAGCTCGCCAACCTCTTTAGCGAGGTTGGCCTCGCTAACGAGTCTGGCGAGCTCACTAGACTGCCTCACCGATATATTCTACGAGGCCGGCTCTAGATCCAATTTTTCGTGGCATTTTTGGATTTTTCTTGTATTTTAATATTTTTTAATTAATTTCTGAATTAATTAGAAAAATCCTTTTTAAATCCAGAGACGAGGAAGACTCCCATTTGAAGATCATTGGATGGTCGAAAATTGTGTGATTCGAGGATAAATATCATGAAAAGCCATCATCATTAAACATGCGAGCTAGTACAAAATCCCATGCTCACAGTAGCAGAATTGCAGAATTTCGGGAATAATGGGTGCAATAGTTCTCTAGGGCCCTTGTACCCTTGGTTGACCTCTCCAGCATGCTACACACTATAGGGTGGCTGGAGAGGGTCCTCCTCCCTTAGATTACGGAGGTAAAAAGTTAATATGATGGTGCATAATGATGGATTTTTTAATTTGGATTGAAGGGAGCTCTCCTACAAAAGGAGGGCTCATATTCAGAAACAAAGGGACAAAAACTTAGAGCTCAATTCTGAAGAAGGAAGTAGAAACAGAGGAGCTCTACTTATTTCAAAAGGAAATTTGCATTTGTATGTGTTTTAAGTTAGTTTTGAAGTGTAATCACAAAGTTTAAGTCACATTTTCTTTAACAGAGTTAAGGAAAGTTCATAGGAAGGGTATGAACTTAGGATTTCTTGGATTTCTCTAGGTAGTCTTGAGGTTTAGACTCCTCAAAAATCAAAAAAGTTACAGGAAACCATGTCTTTAGCTTATGTTACTTTATGTCATCTTTTCTAAGTTTTAACTTAATAAAACTTAGTGGAGAAGTCATCCACCTAATCTCTAGACACTCAAGAATCAATATACTTTCAGTTTGGGGAGTAAAACTTGTCCCACACCTTGGTGTTTCTAAAGCTGGTTCACTACCTTACACAAAGAAAGAAATGAAGAGGGCTTCCTGGAGGAGCTTCGCGGATCTCGAAGAAGTGGATTCTCAACTACGGGGTGAGCCTCTGAGATCCTAGAGTTGTGTCTAAAAATTATTTGATGATTTGATGTTATTTTGAAAGTGTTAAAATGTTTGCCATTTTCCCTTTGCATGTTGGAAAATTAAGGCAATGCTAACAGTGGTGTCGGTGTTACAATACTAACACCGACATTGCAACGCTGATGTCGATGTTACCTTTATTTTCTAGAACTTAATTTTATATATTATGCACTAATGATGGGTAATTAACTGAAAAATGACTTATTTACATGAACATATTTAGATTAGTAGAATATTTATGTGTTGTGTTGGTCTTTTGGACATATTCCGAGACAAATTAACATTTAAATCGCGGTTTCCTCTTAACCGAGATAAAATTATTACCATGTCGAAATTCCCCGGAATATGTATGAAAGAAAAGCAACTATGTTCATGGGCCTAAAATTGTTTATGATTTCCATTTATTTATGAAAAATTAAGTTTCAACTAGGAAACCGCCACGAAGGAAATGCCCCGTTCCCGGATATCCCACCCGACCAAATTCACATGCGGTATTTTCATTATTAAAATGAGCAACATATTTGTATAAAAATGGATCATTTTTTTATAATGAAAATCACGAGCCTTTGTCGGCACTTTTTATTTAACTCTACCACATGGTTCTTCCAAATATTCAAACCGAACATACTTGGTGCATTGGCACATACTTGTGTTGTGAAAATATATTGTGCTAACCTTTGTGGATGCAGGTAAATTAAGTTAGATGTATGTTATGCTTTATTTTCCTTCAGGTATCACACTTCAATAAAAATTATGTATTTGTTAGATTAGTTGTATAATAGGACATGGATATATTCATTTACCTAGATCTCGTGTATTTTAGGCAATTTGTATTCCCCATCCCAAAATATGTAAATAATCCCCCCTAGACTATGCGCATTTACTTTCCTATGCGTTTACTTTCCGCACTTATTGCCTTCCATATGCATACTAAAATATGACTCGAAAATGATCTAGAACGGGATATCACGATATTGGAGTATGGTAGCCGCTTGCCTAATATAACTTAAATAACGATGAAATAAGTAACTCATCTGGACTCAAATCTCTATACTATAGTATCATTTAGGCTTAACGGATCTAGGCTGTACTAAATTTCCTGGAAGAGCTGATCTGAGTGGTGACTCTGTATAACATAGGCTAAACGTTTAGGCATCGAGTCTTTAGAATCCTTTCCAAAACCATAATAACACATTTTTCAAAACCCCATGCCCCATCTCATGAGGCCGGCACCTCACGGCAACCACGTGGGTAGAACATCGTCCGCTCACAATGGCGACTCTGCTAGGGATTTCTTCTTTCTTTTTAAACTGAAAGTTTCGAAGATTTTTGATGAGTTTGTGAAAATTCGTTATTTAAGTCAAACCAATTTCCACGCTTTTGATATCTCACAAAGCATTTGCATTAAACGGATTACCCATTAAGGTTAGGGCGCCCTATTTTACCGAGAAGCTTGCAAAGTATCCTTGGCAACCCCTTGGCGACCGAAGGTACTTAGCTAGTGGATCACTTGTTGCCATACCCCATGGACCCTCTTGAACTTATTAAGTGGAAGGGGAGAAAGTGTATCTTAGTGCAACAAGAACCTTCTACATCAACAACCCATTGATCGAACTCATATAAGGAACCATAGACACTTCCACTAGGTTTACCAAAACAAGATGCATTTATTTTCGTGTAGGAATAAACCTTAATATCCTTGCAATGTTAAGATGAACCAAACCTAGAATTAGAAGCCTACCCCTTATGCGGGAGGTATAAGGTTAGATGATATATGTAGTGTGCTATGTGCTATGTTCTCACATCCACATCACACATTCAAACAAGCAATTCTTTATGTATGGCATCACTCTAACCACGATCTTTGTGCAAACACTAATATGCACACACACATGCCATGTTACGCTCGGTATTACACTAATACCAATCGCCTAGTTTTAGAAGATGCACCAAGATAGTCACCTAGGATTAGGACCACAACATAGAGGTTTCTCGAAGGATGCCTGAACCTCTACACAAATGGGGAAACATACCCATCAACCCAGAGATGGTATAAAGAAAGGGTATAACACATTGTTTACCCGACCCCTCGCAAAACCTATAAGAAGCCTGTTACTGCATGGGTAATATGGCAGAATCACCAATACCATGAGCCTTGTAACAAGGCCCTAACATCACATGGACGTCACCTTTAAAGTTGGCAATCGCTGACTTCATTTTACATTATAATCAACCCTCCACATGCATGACAATTGCTCATACATACACCATGCATGATCAAATCTTCATCTTGTTTACTTCAGCAAAGGTTTTGAGAAGGATTGATCGTCACCTTGTCAGAGTCTCTCCCATCGTGATTAGGAAAAGGAACATTCCATCTCAACTAGAGGGTGTGCCGTACACCGATTCGAGTGAAGATTCAGGTTCAGGTTCAGGAAAAAGCTTTGACTTGAGTTGGTTCAGGGTGTGTCGTACACCGATTCGAGTGAACATTCCGTCTCATCTTGAGCATGACCAACTCCCAATACGACAACATGACTAGGGGCCATTTCGCTCACGAGGGGCCTTTCGCTCAGACCCAGGGCTCGCAACAGAACATCAGTGTGGAAACTGCAAATGCTCTAGAAACCTTCGTTAGAAGTGAGCAATTTATCCAAGCCATCTAGCATCACGCTCGTCCGAGGCAAATGGAGGACCGTAATTCGAATCAATTGTCAGATTCTGAAAATGTGGGGAATGTTCAACCCCCACTAATGATCGTCCTTAGGTAAGGAGACTACTGCCCTTTCCCATTTATAGTCCTCCAAGCAACATATTCTAGTTTGGCCCTAGAAATGGTGCAGCACAGTTTGGATCGTTTCAAGTGGGGAAAAGTTCTGGGGGTGACGAGTCCATACCAACCAGCGTAGGCCAACCGTAGCATTTTTTCAGATCCGATCAGTTCAATCATCATATTGTTAGTGCACCAACCCCACGATCAATAACCCATTTATCGACGATGCTAGTCAGCAGGCCATCTCCCAGTTTGGCTCCTCCTAGCTTCAACTCTCAGGAGGCAGGACCTTTATAGCACTACTGCCCCTACCCTATTCCATGCAGGAATGAGTCCCCTAGTAGGCCAATACAAGTTAGGCCCTCGTTCTACAGGTGCTCCAAGCTTTGCCATAAGCTCCAGAGGCATGGCATTTTGTTCGCAAAGTTTTTGGCTACACTTGTTCCGAAAGACTTATCCCCCGCAACGGCGCTAAAAACTTGTTTGCAAAGTTTTTGTTTATACTCATTCCGAAAGACTTATCCCTAGCAATGGTGCCAAAAACTTGATTGCAAGGTTTTGACTCTGATGACTCTAAGGGGTTATATTCGAAAATGAAGCCAAAAACCTTATTCCCCACTTTTCTACCAATAAGATAAAAGTTCAAAATACAAACAGGTGTTGTCAATACCGCTTATCTAAATAGAAAAATGGTAACCATTGCAAGTATACAGTTATGATGTAGTTTTAAAAGATATCGATCCCACAGGGAAGGACCAACTCTAAAGATCAACAAGATAAACGAAATAAAGAAAATAATATAGATATGATTTTAGTTGGGAGGATTGGAATGATGGACGAATAGATAAATGTATGAAAGATTAGAGAAGATAAAAGTATATAGATTTTCCGTATGAAATAATATATCAAAGAAGACATGCAAGGTCATCAAAGATATTACGTTCACTAGATTAATTTAACAAACTCAGTTCTAGACACTCAGACATTCAATTATTCACCATAGAGCAACACATGAAATGACTTTTCTAAATCTAGTGCAAATGAATTAAGACGATTATATAAACCTGGATAACAATATTACTATGCTTAGTACGGGTTTCTCTCACATAGCCACATTTAGCAAGTTACCATTCCAAAAATGTTGGCTCACTAAACAATGTTATAATCACAGATCCAGTGATTATACACAATCTCGTTAACCCGAAACTACTCTTAAAGTTAACTCAAAGGCATATAACTTGATTAATATAAAAGACTCAACACGAAATACACATTATGACACAGACATATCATAAAATTTGAAATAGAAAGTATAAGTAGAAAGCAAAGCAAAGTTGTAAGGTATGCAAGTGAAAGCTAAAGTTGATCAAACCATATCCACTCTTTAATGGGAGTCGTCAATTCCTGCAATTCTTGCATCTACTTTGAATTCGGTCTCGACTCGTATAGAACCTCCGCTAGGATGCTATTCTTTGTGAATATCAAATAAACGAATGTTGAAGAATGAAAACTTTTATTGATAAGTGATTTGCAATTAAACTTATATAACAATCACTCGAATATGTAGAGAAATCTAGTGATCGAAATAAGGATTCGAATCACTTATACATTTTCTCGCTAACACTTATGAACGTAGCGAAAACTAAATAATTTTTCTCTCTGTCTACACACAATACCTGTGAGCACGGGATTTTTATTCTTGACTCGCGAGTTTGATGATGAAGCTGTAATTTTCCCATGTTAGCATTTCACATTTTGTAGGGTCCTGAAATCACTTGGAAATCATCTGCTTTGTTTCTTTGGGCCTCATTTCCTATTTAAAAGCCCAAACCAAGAAAAGCCCGCTGGGATACTCAATATCGTTAACGATATTGATGGATACCATTAACGATATGGATAGATATCGTTAACAATATTGACCATTATCGTTAACGATATCGAGTTTGCAGACAGTCAGAAAAGGCAAGCCATGCATTTTTCAACGAAAAATACCCAACTTCCACCCATAAATTCAGACTTTTCCACCAACCCTTGATGACCATAAGTGGAGGGAAGAAAATAGGAAAGATGACAAAATTGGTGGGTGAACCACTTGGACTTTTGGATTGAAGGGAGTCCACAAAAAGAAAAAGTTTCAGCAAAGAAGGGGGGAGAGCATTCAGTAGCAATAGAGGAAGAAAATTCAGGAGGCAAGGAGGCTTGATTCTAGGAAAAAGAAATCTCCCAATCCTCCAAAAATCCCAGCAAAAAAGCCACCACAAATCAAAAGCTACAAAAAATCCCACACAAAAACAACACAAACCAAAACTCAAAACTCATAGATTTTAGAGCATTTCTAAGATCAAAACTCAAAGGAGGAAGTAACTCTTGTTCTTCCCTTTCTCATTTCACAAACCAAATCCTGGAAGTTTCAGCCTTCCCACCAAAGGAGATTTTTACTCTCCATTTCCACCGAAAACCGGCAAAATCGAATCAAAGAAACGAGGACTTTCCGGGTGTTTTCGTGGACCAAACAAAGTGGATTCATAGCTACTGGGTAAGCCTCTGAGTTCCTAGAGTCGTGCTTACATTTACATTCTTTTCGTTTTGAAGTTTCGTTTTGTTTTTGGTTATTATCATTTTCTGCGCACCATTCTATTCTCTGCAATTTTCAGTATGATCTTAAATCTATTTTGCTATTTTCTTTACATAACATATTTTACACATGTTGAGGTTTCCAGAATGATAAAGATCATCAAAATCCGTTAAGTATAGCAAAAGTTATGGTCATTTGAAGTATGGATTAAGGTTTTTTGCTGTTTTCTGCTATTTTTTGTGTTTTCATGCAGGTCTGGAAAATCGATACCGTTAACGATATCAAGTGATATAGTTGAACGATATCACATGATACCGTTAACGATATCAGTGCTGGTAGAATGCATTTTTAATTTGTTTCACTCCGTTTCGAATCGTTCGAGCCCGGAACGACCCGCTGAGACTATTCTAAGTCTGAAAACACATCATTGGGGGTAACAAACCTCTAAATTGTAATTATTTGGATCTATGTGTGACTTATTAACGTTCATGTTCAGCCTAGATTCACATTTCTAAACATTGTTTTAGGTCACCCCCATGAAGGGAACAAAACGTGTTCCCGGATAACCGTCCTCACCACTTTGCCATGCGGTCATTTTCACTAATAAAATCGACCAACATACGTGTAAATAAAAATGAACCATTTTTATTTAAAGTAACAACTTTGAACCATCGATATTTTAATTAGGCCACATGAGCCTCGCTAAAATCAAAATCGAACATATGTGATATACCTCATGCTAACCTTTGTGGATGCAGGTTAGATGTATGCCTAGGATTTAATTTCCTTCAGGGTATCGCATTTTAATCATTTTTGGGATTGTAATTAATAGATTAGGCGGGCAATTGAATCCCCCGAGTTTTGTAATTTATTAATTCACTTTTCCGCATTTACTTAATGCTTGATGTGTGGACTTACCGTTTTATGCATGCGCGATGAATATAAACTGAAAATGCCTAGTTTAGTTTGAATATTATAAACGTGGTTCCTCATTCATAATGTAATTTAACTCAAATGACGACGAAATAGATAACTCATTCTGGACCTGAATCTCTGAACTATGGTATCGCTTAGGCTTAACGGATCTAGGCTGTACCGAAATTTCCCGGAAGAGCTGATCTGGGTGGCGACTCTGAGTACCATAGGCTAGAGATTTTGATCTCGAGTCTTTTGAATTTGCAACGCATTTTCAAACAAACCATGGTTTCTTCCAAGGGAACCTCTTTTCCAACGCGCTCTGTCACAATGTTTTCGAAAACCCCATGCCCCATCTCACGGGGCCGGCGCCTCGCGGTGTCCGCGCGAGACCTCCAAAACATCATCCGCTCACAGTGGCGACTCCGCTGGGGAATATTTTTAAACTTAAAATAAGTTTAAAATATTTTTGGATGAGTATTGTAAAGTCGTCAAATGAGTCAACCCATATTTAAAATATCAAATAGAGCATATGCATTAGACGGATTAGCCATTAAGGTTAGGTTGCCCTATTTTGACCGAGAAGCTTGCGAAAGTATACTTCGTGACCCCCTGGTGATCGAAGGAACCTAGCGAGTGGATCACTTGTTGCCATACCACATGGACTCTCTTGAAAAGAGGGAAAAGTGTATCATAGTG
>CATIWQ010130963.1:0-15863 GCA_949673415.1 Euphorbia schlechtendalii | reverse complement strand
GAAACTTACTTGGAATGTTGCGTTCGAATGTTACTCACCACTCATCCTTGCCAAATGCTAAATGTTGTGCCAAAAGCGCTCACACTCTCAACATGCGCTGAAACTCGAAACAAAAATTTTGTTCGAAATTTGCACTAACATCAAACTTGTAATACCTAACACTCACAATAACCTTGGAACAAATGTTAGTATAGTATAGGTATGGATAATGTATAAATTACAAAAAAATCAAGAAAATTTTCATATTCTTCAACTTTTTTAATTTATTTGATTTTTTTTTATTTTTAGGATTTTTTTACAAATACCCCCCACACTTAAGAACACAATGTCCTCATTGTGAGACATTTTATTAAAAATTAAAACTAAACTAACAACTAGTCTAAAAATTTGAAAAAAGAAAATTAAAGAAAAGAATAAATCTGTTGTTATTGAGAAGGAGAATTTGAAAGACTAGGAGTAAATTGACAATTTTGTTTTCTAAAGAAGGAGAGAAATTTTTGAAGCATCGGTTTATTACTCTTCTTTAGACTCTTCATGTCTTTCTTCGTTACTCCAAGTTCTGCTTGGCAATTGTCCAATTTTTGTTGCATGCTCACCTTCCAATCTTCCAGAGTTTCGTCTTCTACTTTTTCATCTTCTTCTTCGAACATTGGAGCTTTTCCATGACGACCTCTAGCGATAGGATTAGATGGTCCAACAGAAGAATCTTCATGAGTCGAGATTAGTTTCTTGGTGTGGTTGGAATAGGAGTAAACAGAATAGACACCATCGTTCTCTTGAAGAAGTTTGGTATTTTTTAAGTAGCTTCCATCTATATATCGAAAGTACTCCCCCGGTTGTTGAACATAGGGGAGTTCGTTTCGCGCACCCAAGATGATTGCACTGATAATTTCGGTAATCTTGTTTCTCATACTTGTTGAATTATTCTTCATCATATCCCAAATAATATCAACGAATTCTGCTTTTGCTTCATCATAGAGCAAGAAAGAACAAACAAATCTCTCTTTTGGACTTTGGTATTCTCTACATGACAAAATACCAAAGTGGCAAGGTATTTGTGGAGTAGAAAAATGCACTCATACTTAATAAGTTTATTGGGAGAATTTTTGGGATCGAAAGTTCTCTTACTTGTCAAATATGCCCAAACTCGATTTGCTTGAAAAAAATCTATCGTGCTCGATGAATTTTTGACTTCAAATCCAAACCAAGTACTCATCATCTCTCTTGTGACGGTGTAATGTCTACCTTGGTTGCAAAATTGAATCGCCCTCTTCTTCTTATCTTCAAAATCGAATGTCACTAGACATTCCAAAATCCAATCACGATTTTGTGGAAATCGCATTCCCACAAACGTGCTCAAACCAAGATCAGTAAGATCCCATTTGTTCATGGAGGCCTAAAGTCTCTAAGAAAACCATATCAAGAAAAATCACATCGTTGATTTCCAACTTGTTTAAAACTTGGAATCTTTTCCTTCTTCATGTGAATGAATTGGAAAAGAACAACTATAATCTTGTTTGATAATTCGGGAATTCTCTTCTATTTGCGGCTACCTTAACACGAGGCATATTGGTTTTTGAAGTAAAGGTTGAAAAAGGTTATTTGAATGTAGAAGAATAGAGATGAAAGAATCAAAAATTTTATAAGCTTTGTAGAAGGTTGTGGTGGTTATGGTTTCAATCTAGACCTTTATATAGAGTTCTAATAGGTTATTGATTGGTTAAAATAGTCAATATAGCCGTTCTTCCTTCAAACTAGCCGTTAACGGCAGTTTCAACCATCTATCACTTCTTAAATCAGGATCTGTAATGGTAATATTTTGCCAATGTCACAATCGCGAAGGCCTATCAAGATCGTGACTTTCTTCATAACAAGAACAGAAAGTTTTACTGCATATCGTGGTCGTGATCTTCTTCAGTTCTTCTATTTCTTCAATTCTTAAGTTCTTCTATTTCTATAAAAACAAACATGTTAAATATAAAAAACAAATATTTAATTATTTATATACCCAACATATATTAACGAACAAACAATTTAATACATGAACAAGCACACAAACAAAACAAAGAAATAAAGAAACACCAACAAAAACAACAAACTGTACAAAATCCTAAATCTAAGTGAAAAGTGAATATTTATTCTGAAGAAAGTGAGTTTGTCAATAGGTTTATCTTATAATAATATTCTTGTAGATCTTGCTTGACATCAAACATCAGCGTATGAATGTCAACTTTCCTATGAATTGAAATTTGTGCCTCCATAAGTTCATTCAACTTTCCGCGGAGGTTGGTTGCTTTTCGTTCTTCTTCCATCACAGTTTCCCTTTCCCTTTGTCTATTAGCTTCCACTCTCTCCTCTGATGATTTCCAATCATGGGTTATCTTATCTTCTCCAATGCACCTTACCAAAAATCCATACTTGAAGAAAACTTCCGTTGTTAATTCCAGAAACTCATCTTCATCAGTAATGACTTTAGTGGAATAGGGCATTCTCCCAATCTATCCCAACATATTTACCATCATTCGACACCCGTATTCTATCATTCCGGGATTTTGTGCGGCAGATATAAGTGTCTCCATCATTATCCTCGAAACATCAACAGGTGTGCCATTCCGAATTGCTTCTATCATGAATAATTTTTCAGGAATGACAAGATCGAAATTTAATTGCCAAATAATATACCACTTAGGTAAAAGTGCAATGCAAGCAAACAAGGGTCACGAATCCACTAGCTATAGGCAGATTCTTGTTTGAACTCTGTTTGGCCAGTCAGGAGATTCCAAGTTGGTGAAGGATCCCATCCAGGAAGCATCTTGTTGTAGCAATCCTTTGGAAATCCCATATACTTATCCAAAGCTTGCCTTGTCAATTTATATTCTTTTCCATGATGATGATAGACTAAGAAATCCTTCCTATCGTTCTTCCACACCAATGTGACCAACATCTCCATACAGTTGTCCACACTATTACCTGTAGACATATTTGAGTAAATGACAAAGTTCAGAATTCTAAGATAATACATTACGTTGTCATAGACTCCAAGGTGAATGTAACTGTTCCTATGAATGGTCTAGGAACTTTTGCATTCAACATCCTTGATTTTCTCAAAATGATCTCCTTCATGTGAATAGATCAGGAAGGGTGCCTCGTACCATTCTTGTAAATTCGATGGAGGAACTAGATAGTATTTGTTTGCCAAAACCATCTTAGAAACGAAAGAAAATTCTAAAAGAAATGAGGTAGTTTCAGATTTGGAATTGAATTGTGATTAGAAAGGTTAGATTTTAGATTGCGGAAGTGAGGAATTGATGAACACTCGCGCATCAGTTTTATAGAGGTTAGTGGAATAACTATCGAATGACTACTCAACTACTGCAATTATAGCACAAGTCACGATCATGATTAATTATCATGATCGTGACTTACAAATTTTGAGAAACAAGAATTTTTGTAAAGGAATTCACGAGCACGAATGGAGGTCATAAATGCGAATAGGAAAAATAGAAGGAAATCTTCTATTTATCGAGAATTCAGATGTAATAATATGACGTATCACCTCCAAGATGATTATTTCTTATTCTTTTTCACATTTAAGGTAGAATTGACAAATTATACAATTTAAGAAATAAACAAATATATATAGAAATTAAAATAAAAATAAAAATAAAAAAATGTACCATAGTCTCCAAATTTCTGATTTCTAAGAACGCACTTACCTTCCCCGGTAAAGGCGCTAAAAACTTGATCACAAGGTTTTGACTATACTCTTTTTGCAATTCTTATCTTCATAAATGATGCTAAAAACCTTGTTCCCCACTTTTCTACCGATAATATAAAAGTTCTTAATTCGAACAGTTGTTGTCTATACCTATTATCAAATAGAAAAATGTTGATCACTGCAAGTATATAGTTGCAATATAGTTTTAAAAGATATCTATTCCACGGGGAAGGAATTCGGTTCTAAAGACCAACTAGAGTTACACAACAAAGAATTAATATGAGTTTAAGGTTTTGGATGAATAGACAGATGCATGAACAGATTAGAGAAGATGTAAACTATATATAATTTCCCTAAGAACAACTATAGTAGAGAAAAACATGCAAAAATCATGCATTATATAATTTCAACAAACAGGGTTCTAGACGCCCAAATATTCAATAATTCACCGTAAAGTAACACATGAGATTACTTTTCTAAATCTAGGGTAAATGAATTATGACACATATAAGAACCTGGATAACAATATTACTATGCTTAGTACAGGTCTCTCTCACATAGCCATATTTAGCAAGCTACCATTCCAAAAATGTTGGCTCACTAAATAGTGTTAAAATCACAGATCTAGTGACTATACACAATCTTGTTAACCCCGAAATCACTCTTAAAGTTAACTCGAAAGCATATAACTTGATTAATATAAATAACGCAAGATGAAATACTCGTTATGACACATAGACATATCATAAACTTCAAAATATAAAGTATAAGCAGAAAACAAAGTAAAGTTGTAAGGTATGCAAGTGAAGGATAAAATTGATCAAACTGTATTCACTCTTTAATGGTAGTCATCAATTCCCGCAATTCCTACATCTACTTTGAATTTGGTCTCGACCTGTACAAAACCTCCACTAGGATGCTATTCTTTGTGAATATAAAATAAAAGAATGTTGAAGAATGAAAAATTTTATTGACAAGTCCTTTGCAATTACACTCATACAACAAACGCTCGAATTTGTGGAGAAATCTAATGATCGAAATAAGAATCGAATCACTTATACATTTTTCTCACTAAGACTTTGAACGTAGTGAAATCTATATATTTACACTCTCTATCTATGCACGCATACTATCATTCAATGCCTACTAATCATGCCATGAAATTGGTGTGATTTGAACCCTATTTATAGAGTGCGAAGGGTTGCATCTATCTAAATGAAGAGTCGTGTCCATTGGCGAAGGGTTGCATCGCTTCATTGTGATTGGATGTAAAGCTTTATCCTTATCCATAATGGAAGGGCACCTTTTTATGATTGGTTGACTTCCAAAAGGTGTCTTTTCATCTGACAGTTGATGGCGGTTGATCGTACTTATCCAGCGATTAGTAGTTGAAAAGATATAACCAATAACCATCACAAGTCATGACCATGAATCACATGTCGCGATCGTGAACAATGGTTGGTAGCTTTCTGTTTATAAAGGGTTACAAGTAGTGACCGTGAATAGGTGTCATGATCGTGAATTATGCTTTTCTTCATGATTCTTCTTTGCAACTTTGCCGATTTTTTACAACTTCGATCCTAAGCCAAATCCTTGTGTTTCACGCATCTTTTTGCACTTTTTTCACTCTTTTTACATAGAATTCCATCTTTGATCATTTTACTCCCAAGATTCACCTAGTTTTTGCACTTGCATCAAAAACAACTACATACCATGTGAAATCTTTTATATGAAGTATAAAATGACTCTAAACCATATCATTTTATAAGTAAAAATATCATGATAATAAGTGTAATTATACACTTATCACTATACACAACTGATAGTGACCCATCACATTCGCCATGAGTTAGGATGCAACTCGGCCAGGAAAATTCCCCATACAATCAGAAGGTCGCATACCAACTTGAGAAGGGGATATCTAAAGCCACTTCGTAAGGTGTCCATATACACGCTAAAGTGTCCATTAGGAGGAGCGTTCACTCATTGTTTCTTCAAAGGGAGTAAGATATGGTACTCTTGGAGCAAATTGAACATGATCGCATTATGCGTAATATGAAGCTCATGGACCATGGAAACCATGTCATCAACCCGGGGGGTCATCCTCCTTTCTTTAACCGGTGCTATCACTATAGAGGCTTCCTCACCAGATTGAGCTCTTGGTGAAGCTTTCTCATTCCTTCCAACAGTCGGATCATCTACCAAATTCTCTACTTGCTCCTCCTCCCCTTGCAAAGATGGCTCAGGGGTGGATAGTTCCATCCATTTCTCGGATGATTCCTCACTTCCAACATCACTCATACCCTCGATCTCAGACGTGTCACCCCTCATTTAACTGGATATAGCATTTTCAAAAGCCATCACTCAATTTGCAGGCATTTTTAACCTAACACGTTTACTTTTTGGTGAGGCAGTGGTATTTAGAGATTTTGTTAAGTGTGTGTTATAAACATGCTCTTCCATCCATCTCAACCACTCGCTACCACTACTACTACTAGTATCACTACCGGATGGGCGAGATAGAAATTTTAATATCTCCATGAGGTAGCCCTAAAGCTACAAACAACAAATCTAAATATTCAAATGGATTTCAAACTACGTTTTGGAGGGAACACTAAATCAACAGATTTTTACATAGCTAAGGATTAAAAAGGCATGAACACAAAGAACATCACAATAAAATTGCAAAAGCAGCACATGGGACAAAATGTAAAAAGAGCGAAAGATGGAACTTTGAAGCAACTGGCATGAAAAGATGCGTAAAAAGAAATAGAGAAATAAAATGCTTACTTGATCAAGTGAAATGTTCTTGATGTGAGAAAGGAATAGAATGCTTGAAATGCTCTAAAAAATCACGGAGAATATGGTATGAGAATAAATGTTCACAGAAATGCGAAGTGAGGGAGAAATGAAGTTGACAATGCTTTTATAGGCATATTTGACAATTGAAATGACAATTAGATCTACACCATTAAATTTAGGGCGCGTGGCTCCCCATCAGCGGCTTAGATTTCAACCGCAAGATAGTTATAACCAACTCAAGAGAATGTCAAGTGACTCGACTGAAGTTATGAAGCTCAAGCAACTTGGTTGTTATTAAAAGAAAATTCAAAGCAACGTGGTCAGTATTGTGAGGAGTTCAACGATGCGGCTTGTAGCTATTCAACGACCAAGCGATGTGGTTACGTAGAAGACACTCACCCGCTTGATGAAAGACTTAGAAGGACTTTCACATGCTTATGAGTATGGATTCTGATAACCCGGCATGGTTCAGACATGCGCATCATCGCCACTTTTCCATCACCGCATGGCTACCCGGTCCCATCGGGTGACCGAGACCATGAAACGAATCTTCCTCATACAGGTAGATGCCTAGTCATCTCTCATCCTTATCCAACTAACAAAGGATTCAATCCTAGGTGGACTCTAGCTCCACAAGCAAGAGATACATTTCAAGTAGGAGTGAGCCACTAGTGATAGATATTGTCTCCATCACTACTTAGGCTCATCCACTTCCTATATATATAGACCTCAATCACATGTTAGAGGTACATGATTCTTACTCATTCAATTCATTAATACTCTCTGCCTCCTCTCTTAATTCCGTCGCTAACTTAAGCATCGGAGAGGCTACGCCGGTCACATGGCTAGTCCCTCTTAGTCACCCCTTGTATTGCAGGTTCAAACCACCGTACAAGCGGACTACACAAGATCAACATTCTCAAGATAGGTGCGTGAGAGTCGCTCTCTCATCCCAATATTTCAGATTCAACATTGATATAATTTGGAACTTTCTCATTATTCTATTCTTATGTTTCATCACATGTTTCTATGTTCTGGCTTATTTTTGGATTAGTAAAAAGAGCATAGAAATTAGAACAATCAAAGATGAGTCGTTTAAACATTGTAAGGATATTTGTAATCTGTTCCAAATATAAATATAATTTTCCACAAGATCGTGGGAGCATGAACAAAGAAACAGGAGTAAGAAATACCAAGTACAAAAACTCTATTTCAAACACAAATTGAACTGTTCTTTTTTAGTGAAAAATAGAGTTGTTTCATCTCTTATTAAATAAGAAAAAATGTTTGACTTTTGTAGGTTTAAAACATATAGTTGTTGGGGTAAATTTGGACTTCGTACTAGAAATGAGTTTCTGACTCATTTTCTACGCGACCATTCACTCACTCAGGTTTACAAGAACATATTATAGACCAAAGAAACAAATTCTTGAAAAAAATATATTGCAAACGAAATGAATATTTGTTCTTTTGAAATACAATCAGTCAATGACCTAGTGATCTGGGCAAACCTGTAAAAGGTTTTAATAGATTGCCCTTTATAATTTTTTTTGATAATCTAATCTCTGAAGAAAATATATTGCAGAAGGAAATTATGGAATGGATGAAAGACCTTGGTAATGACCCATCTGGGAAACAAATTGTAATAAGCAAAAGTTGGGAAAAAAGAAAGGAGATTGAAGAGGAAGTAATGCCTGAACTAGAGAAAGCCAAAGAGTCACATTTGGTGGCAGCAGCACTTGTAGCAACAGTCACATTTGCAGCAGCATTTACATTACCCGGTGGTTACATAAGCGATGAGAATGACTCAAAGGTGAAGGGCACTCCAATCTTAAGTAGAAATGCAGCTTTTAAGGCATTTTGTTATAACAGATGCAATAGCCATGGTGCTTTCAACTTCCTCTGTGTTCATTCATTTTATAATGGTGTTGTTGGGATATAAAATAAGATATTATTGGTTAATAAGATGGGCATTTTGGTTCATAGTGATAGCAATGGCAGCCATGGTGGTTGCATTCGTGACAGGAACTTATGCTGTTTTAGCACCTGATTCAATGGAGCTTGCCATTTCCACATGTGTAATTGGATTAACCTTCTTTATTCATGTGTTTTATGCCTCCATTAGACTTATCTTCGACTTCATCAAGCGTGACAGGGATGAAAACCGCAGGTCAACTACAACTGAATCACTTGGTCGGCTCCTAGATTCTACTCATCATTATCTGTGTGAGTAAACTTTTTTGCTTTTTCATTTTCTACAAAATGTCTTACATTCCTCTTTCTTCTTAACACTAACTTCATATATGTTTTTATAAGCAAGGAAATGGAATCTAGGTATTGGTTGAATTCATAACAGAATGAAAATTCATGGCTCTAACTCTTTTCTTTTTTATAAAATGTGTTTTGAAGTATGTGGGCGCCGGTTTCGCGAATGGTTCTACTGGAATTGTGAATAAAATGATTCACTCCAACAGCAATAAGGAATTCAAGGATGAGCATTATAGTGCAGCTGATTTTGTAATTGGTGGAATTTGAGATGCCAAACTATAATTATCTTTATTTTGTGATCTTCAATTTGTGGTTTGTTGGTGATTAATTTTTTATCAGTGTGCACATTAATCTACCCAATAACTAACCAATATAAAAATCATTGCAAAGATCTAGATTTTAGGAACCAAAAAACTGTATATATACACGTATATAGATACCAATCAGACATAGTCTGAGTGGTACATCCACAAAGTGGGTGGGGTGACCAGGGTTCGAATCTTGGGAATTGCAGTTGCTTCAAAAAAATACACGTATATAGATATGGTTGTAAATAAGCCAAGTTAGGGTATGTTCATGTTTGTTTATTTAAAATTTAATTGAGTAAAACTAGAGAAAATGGCGATCCCGAGACCCAACCCTAGTCGCCGCCTTCCTTCCCCTCTCCCCTCGCCGGCAACCAGCTACCCTACCAACCACCACCACAATCCTAACTTCTGTTTAAACCCTACTCAGACCAAGATCTATTTCAAAAACTACCCTAACTCTCACGATGCACCCACCCTACTTAAAATCTTTGCTAATTGTGGAGTTCCTGGTTCAGTTTCTACAACTAGTAAACGTAACGCGAGAAACCTCAATTTCGGCTTTGTAACCATCGATGGATCAATCCCTCTCCATGAGGCCTTTTATAGCCAGAACGTTGTAACCATTGGTGTAGTCCGTCTCCGTGCCTTCAAAGCAACGTATGATCGTAAACCAGCAGCCCATTCTACATCCCACCGCAACCAAACCTTGAGTAAACCTACACCTGTTCACAAGTTCCACGAATCCCCTAGAGGCAACCGCTCTTACACTAAAGTTGTTTCGGAAAAGGAAAACATTGTCGATGTTATGATCGATAACAATTTTGTAGCCGCGGATTGGGCTTTCCTTTCCTGTATCGCGAAAGTCAGAGATATATCTATAATTCCCATATTACCCAACATCATCAAAAGCCATAACTTTACGACGAGATTCATAGCACCGATGGGAGGAGGGATGATACTAATTTCTTTTTGCTCGAATGATGCTCTATCAGAATTTGTTGAGACCGATTAATTGTTCCTCAATGATTTATTCCATGATGTTACAAAATTTGCTATGGATTTTATGCCGAAAGAATGTTTGGTATACGCGGATTTCTTGGGTTTGCCACCAAGCATGTTAACCAATGACCTGTTTACGCAGTTGGTTGGTTTAATTGGTAAAGAGATTCATGTCAACTTTGACTTTGGATCTCCCGATAAGCTGGATGTAATTTCCTGCCTCATCTAGGTTCCTTTAGACTATTATGATCGCAAGATTAATCTAAGGATGGGAGACTCTTGTTTCCCAATTTTGTTCAATTTTCGACAAGCCATAGCATGTTCTTCCTGTGCAAATAGCAGCGCCAGGTCAGAATCTAGTAGCAAGGACAACTCAACTACCTCGATTGATCTCACGTATAGTGCATCCCCCTCTCCATTTTACTGCTGGAATTTTTCAACAAAGGAACCAAGTCATTCACCTTTTGAGAGGATGCACCAACCTGCGATCCAGCCCTATTCTTCGATAAACAATAATGTAGCCTTGGTTGCCGAAACTCAGCCTAGTAATGTGTCCTCCTTGGAATTGGATATTCACAACATGAACAGAATAATCCCGTTGTCACGTGATAAACCAACCAACGAAAATGAATTGGCCTTCGATATAAGTTCCAAAGTGGGAGTGTTTAAAGAGAGACACAGAGAAGCGATTCTCAACATCATGCCTCATCATAAGGAGTGTTGTATTTCTTTGATTTAAACATTATTTTATGTCATTTAATTTTAGTTGTTGGCATTGTAGAGGTGGGCTTGGCAATAAGGCTAAGTAAGGTTTTGTTCGCTCTAATATACATAGACATAATGTGGATTTTTTGGCTCTTATAGAGACGAAAGTATGTTCTGTTTCGAAATAAGTGGTCAGGTCATTTTGGGGTCACAATAATTTCAGCCACCACATTATCTCGTCACAAGGACTTTCAGGAGGTCTCTTGCTAACATGGAACTCGGCATCAATCCAATCTTGTGTAATTCAATCTGTAAATAGATGGGTTCTCTTTCGTATTGTGCAGCCCCGTATAGCATTCCACCTTATTACGCTCTGTGGTTCTACAAATAGTGAAGAACGTAGCTCCATGTGGCTAGAGCTGCAGCCGCTTCTTTGGAATTATAGCAACGTGTTAATTTGCGGGGGCTTTAAAGAGGTATTAGCCACTTTGGAAAGATAAAGTGGGAGGGCTTTATGGGTTGTTTTCAAGACATTGTCCACGAATCTGAATTACAGTACCTCCACTGCCGTAACTATTCTTGGCACAATACCATTACTTATTCGTGAATTGATCGAGTTTTAGCATCATGTGAACTTTTGGATTTGTGGCAATCTATGTCTATTTCGACTCTTGACTCTTATCTATCGGACCACCTTACTATTTTGTTTCAATGAAAACCCTCCCTTCGGAGTGGCCCGAAGTCATTTCTTTCACTTAATTTGTGGTGGGAGGAGCCTAGCTTTCTGCCATTTATCAAACAAAAGTGGGCTGATATTTGTGTAAGTTACGGCATCATCGATATCTCATTGAAACTTCGATTGCTGGGCCAAATGATTGGACAGTGGCATGAATCCTATTTTGGGCAGCTTGAAAAAAGAATAAGTGAACACGAAGCGATTATCTTAAACCTTACCTCGAGTGATATTAAGCGACCTCTCTTGGCTACCCTTTCCTCGCAACTCACCATGGCAAAGAGTTCCCTTCTCCTCCTTCGCCAAAACTTTGAAAGCATTCGCCACCAGCAATTTAGGGTTTGGTGGACCCTTTTGGGTGATAATTGCTGGTTAATCAAGACAGTAATTGAACATGCAAACATTGCAAGGCGGAATTTCAAAACTTAAAATTAACCTAAAGATCTCCTAAACATGTCAAGATTGATATAATCTAGGTTAAAATGTTCCATAGATGCTTTTAGGTTTATAAAGCTTATAAAAGAAACCTAGCATCTAAGTTTATAGCATTACCAGCTGATGCATGCTTTCTCTCTTTTGGTGACGTGTTCTCTTAAAGCAATTCGGTAAAACTTCATTAGCACAATCTTTCACACTAGGAGAGCCTCTATGATTGATCCACATGGATCTTCACCGACCAAAACCTCGTTGAGGAAGAACCCATTAGTAAACAGTAGCGGCTAGACCGCTAGAAGACCAACCCAAAAATATAAACTAAGAAGGCTCACTTCAAATAGAAAGAGCCTTCAAAAGAATTCTTCGTTATTTGGAGAAACTTGTGAAGGATCTTGCACAACGAATGAAGAAAGAGAAATGTTGAACTCGGAGAGAAAAAGGCTGAGTTGAAGTGTCTTTTGAAAGGGGAATGAGAACCACTATTTATAATGAGAGGGGAGTTCAAAACTCCCCTTAATTAGCAATGTGGGATGGGATAAATCCCATTCCACCCGCGAGTCGACGCGCGGAGCTCTGGCTCAACGTGGGTCGACCAGCCGCATAGCCAACTTATGCAGGCTGTGCAGCGGCTTGCAAGGTAAAACCAAATGGGCTTGCCTCACCTTGCAAGGTGAGCTTTGCGGGCTGTCCCACAAGGTCAGCTTGCATACTACTAGCGGGCCTGCTGCGCGCTAACTGTTTGCCACTTTTCTACTAATAAGTTTAATAATTTGTTCGCAAGATTTGGCTATATATTAATGGCGCCAAAAACTTGTTCACGTAAAGTATAAGTGTTGTCAGTACCTCTTATCAAATAGAAAAATGATGATAACTGCAAGTATACAGTTGCGATGTAGTTTTAAAAGATATTGAACCCATAGGGAAGGAACCAAGTCTAAAGATCAATTAGGGAAAAAGAAAGTAAAATAATATAAAGTTTTGGAAAGGAGGGTTAGAATGAAGAATGAGTAAATATTGATATGAAAGATTAGAGAATCTAAATATATAGATTTTCCCTAAGAAATAAGGATAGCAGAGAAAACATGCAAGTTCAACAAAGATTTTACGATTCACTAAACTAATATAACAGAATCGGTTCAAAATACCCAGATGTTCAATTATTCTCCGCAAAGTAATACATGAAATAACTTTTCTAAACCTAGCGCAAATGAATTAAGATAATTATATAAACCTGGACAACATCAATACTATGCTTGGTACGGGTTTCTCTCACATAGCCACATTTAGCAAGTTACCATTCCAAAAATGTTGGCTCACTAAACAGCGTTATATTACAGATCTAGTGATTATACACAATATTGTTTACCCAAAAACTATTCTTAAAAATTAACTCTAATGCATATAACTTGATTAATATAAAAGACTTAACACGAAACACACATTGTGACACATAGACATATCATAAACTTTGAAATAGAAAGTGTAAGTAGAAAGCAAAGCAAATTCGTAAGGTATGCAAGTGAAAGCTAAAGTTAATCAAACCGTATCCACTCTTTAATGGGAGTCATCAATTCCCGCAATTCCTGTGTCTGCTTTGAATTCGGTCTCGGCCCGTACAGAACCTTCGCTTGGATGCTATTCTTTGCGAATAGTAAACAAACGAAAATTGAAGAATGAAAACTTTTATTGATAAGTGAATTGCAAGTACACTTATACAACAATCGCTCAGGAATATAGAGAAATCTAGTGATCGAAACAAGGATTCGAATCACTTAAACATTTTCTCGCTAACACTTATGAACGTAGCGAATTCTTTATCTATACACACACACTATATCTCTCTCATGCACTATAATGTTTTCCCTCTACCTGATTGCATGAAATTGTAAGGTTTATTTATAGAGTTCGAAGAGTTGCATCTCTCTATATGAAGAGTTGCGTACATTGGTGAATGATTGCATCACTTCATTGTGATTGGTTGAGAAGCTTTAATCAAATTCATAATGGATAGTCACCTTTTCATGATTGGTTGATTTCTGATAGGTGTCTATTCAGTGGTAGTTGATGGCGGTTGATTGTCCTTATCTGGCGGTTGGTAGTTAAGAAGATTAAACATGAAAACCGTCCAAGTCATGACCGTGATATACAAGTCACGACCGTGAATCTTTGATTGGTAGATTTCTATTTTGAAGAAGAACAAGTCATGAATGTGAATTGCATTTTTCTTTAGAATACTCCTTGTAACTTCACCAATGTTTGACAGCTTCGATCCTAAGCCAAATCTTTAAGTTCCACGCATCTTTTTGCACATTTTTCACTCTTTTTTCATAGAATTCCACTTTAGATCATTTTACTCCCAAGATTTACCTAGTATCTGCATTTGCATCAAAAACAACTACATACCACGTGAAATCTTTTATATGAAATATAAAAATTACTTAAACTATAGTGTTTAGTGTATAAAATTAATATGATAATAAGTGTAATTATACACTTATCATACCCCCACACATAACTTTTGCCTTGTCCTCAAGGTAAATTCAACAAAAGTGTATAAATTGGTAAACAAGTTCATACCTCATTTGGCGAAAGACTATTGCAGTGAGTACCACATTCCAAGTTCGAAATTTCCCACAAATTAGTAATATGCAATTTATATAGTTTAGTTGTATACCTTTGCTCTTAATGGAGAGTCAACCGAATCTCATCTTCATATAAGCGTTATATGCATACTCGAATATTACCTTCTCTTAAGCATAGTATAAAGTATAAAGGACATAGAAAGTACTCTTTGATTAATTTCTCTCAAGGCATTTTTAGGTAACCTAGGAAGCTAAAACACTCTCAGTGGTTGCATTTTATGCTCCATATCACTCTCCCCTTTTTTCAGTGGCTGCATTTTATGTTCCATACCACTCTCTCATTTTTTTCTTTCAAGCATATGTTTTTGAAGTACTTTGTACTTTGCACACATTTTTCGTACTATGCTTTCTTTTCTTTTTTCACTCAATGAATGGTTGCAGTTTCTACTTCGTACCATGCCTCATCTTTTACATCCTCTCTTTCTTTTGATTTTTCACTCTTAATACCCTCATCCTTTATTGATCAATTTCAAAGTATTATGGCTATAGTTTCCTAACACTTTAAACACACTCAATACTTATAGGACTTATTCCAGATTTGCATATAAAACTCATAATAAAAATACCATTAGATATTACTCCAATTAAACTTATCGGAAGCATTAAACTAAAGCTATATAACTTATACTAATTCATGTTGCATCGAAATATATATCGAAACTTACTTGGAATGTTGCTCTCGAATGTTACTCACCACTCATACTTGCTAAATTGATAAATGTTGTGCACTAACATCAAACTTGTAATACCTAACACTCACAATAACCTTGGATAAATTTTAGTAAAGTATTAGAAATGATAATGTATAATTAATAAAAATATCAAGAAAAATATTCAAATTCTTCAATTTTTTTATTTTATTCAATTTTTTTGGATTTTATGGGATTTTTACAAATGTCCCCCCATACTAAAGAACACAATGTCCTCATTGTGAGACATTATAAAAATCAAATTTTTAAACACACAACTAAAATAAAATAAAGGAAAGAAATTGAACCCGTTTTACTCCTCAAAACTTAAATTTGGTGGAATCGGAGATATTTCCAAATTTTGCATTCTGAAGTATGTATTCAACTTTCGGTTCAATGAAATGTTCGATTTTGTCAGTTGACGAACATCTTGCTGTATGGAGGCAATGTCTAGGTATGCTTGGTCAACATCTCTTACAAACTTTCCTCTCCAAGTATCAATCGTACTTCCCGTGGCTTATCTTGAATTACCACTCTCAAATTGAACTTCTTCAACATCCTCTT
>CATIWQ010130929.1:0-15156 GCA_949673415.1 Euphorbia schlechtendalii | reverse complement strand
GATGCTCTTAAGTTTTATTGGATGGTTGCATTTGATTCTTATATTATATTTTGAAATTAACATTAGATAATATCTAGAGAGCAAACTTGGTAGTGGGTACTGATTCTTGAATGTGGTTTGATTTGTTGCATTTAACCATTTGTTTCGGTTTATAGAAATATAGATTGTTTATTGATTGAATTTATATTACTAGATTAATTAGTTCATGTTTTAGAATTTTTTTTTTGAATGGATTATTTTATCTTATAATTTGGTTTTTTACTAAACCGAACCGGACCGAACCGAAATATTTAGGTTCGGTCCGGATCGAACCGAATTCTATTCGGTTCGGTATTTGGTTCCTAAAATTTTAATTATTTGGTTCTTGGTTTATTTGGTTCGGTTCGGTTCTTGGACCGAACCGATCAATGCTCACCCCTACCAGGGTGTTAACGAGCCGAAAAGAGACCGAATAGTCCTGGACTCAGCTCGGCTTCTGAATGAAATATGGTCGGGTTTGATTCGGTTCGAAACTCGTCAAGTTTAGAAAATTTTAGCTTGGTTCAAGTTTTTGAAAAGTTCGGCTCGAGTTCACAAGCTCGCGAGCTTAAATGAGCCTACTATATATGTCCTATGCAACGATAAATGAAAGTGTTACCCTCAAGTGTTTCAACTTTCAAGATTAAAACTAATTTATAGCAATACTAGTTTAAAAAAGATTGCAATAATAACATTATATTTTGCTACACTTTTCAAAAAAATATTGGAAAATACATTTCTTACACGAATAATTATTTCTCACCAAATATATACATTATGTTTTCACTAATTTATTAAGGTAAAAAATTATATGAACATGTTTGCGAGCTTTCGAGTCGAACCATAGAAGGCTTGGTTTGGTTTATTAATATCTCGAGCCGATCTCGAACTCGAGTTGAATTCTGGCTGAACTTTTACCGAGCCAAATCTCAAATTGGTTGCGAACGATTAAACTTGTTAACATCCCTAAATATGGCAACAAGAAATTCGACCATCGAAAACAATGAAAAACATAAAGAAAAGAAAAGAGGGGAGAACTGGAAATTAGAGAGGGAATAGAAACATACATCTTACATGGAGAAGTGGAAACTTATCCATTCAATATCAAAGATTGAATACAAAATTTTTGGGGGAGTCAGGGCAAGTCTAATGGCTCTCCATTTTGGAGAATTCTTCAAAATAAGGAATGAAAATGAGGAATGGTCAAGTTCAATCATTCCCATAATATCAATGATCTAACTATCTCAAAATGTTAGAACAGAATGAATGACTGAATGTTCTTTGCTATTGCGATTTGAGAATTTCTGATTGCTGAGAGTAATATGTCAAAGCTTTAGCAATTATTAAATTTCATGTCAATTCACCAAGTTTGAACTGCAGCCTTCGAGCTTCTTTTATAAGTAAAGAGTTGAAGTAGTCGTTGTAAAATTGTCCTATATCTCGTTTAATCCTCAATTTATCTTCTTTTTCAATCTTCAAAATTCTTTCTGTTTGAGACAGATTTGAATATGTTGTAAGATAGAGATGTAGTAGTTGATGTGCGAGATTACTCCGTTAACCTACGAGATTAAACTGTTGATGAAAATATCACGAACCTTCGATCTTCAAATTGATTCTGTCGAGCAAGAGATAGATGCGGACTGCTACGTGGCTTCAATTAATTTGCTTGAAATACTGGCGTTGGCAGGTTGGCGCGACTAGTTTCTGAAATGCATTGTTTTTTTTTTGCTTGGATTTTAGTGTAGACAGACATATATCTCGTATTGATAGCTTTTCCCTTGAATCGCATGATTATTCCCTTTTTTCTTTCCATGTTATGTCATCTTTGAGAGATGAAAATCTTTAACTTGGAATGTGTATCTGAAATGAGGCTAAAAAACATATAGTGTTACCCCAATGTTAGCTCATAATATTCAGCATAAAGTGCAATAATATGTAGCTAAGTGTTTCTTATTTTACTTATGTTGAGTAAAATTACTTAGCAAACTATATTACTTATTTATCTAAGCCTTTTAGGTTAGCCAAGGTTTTACTAAGCAACTAGACTAAATCCTATAAGCTACATTGAAAACTAATCACAGTACTGACTCAACATTTACTTTCTTTAATGGTTAACATCTTCAAAAACCTTAATTCAAGATTGCTGAACGAATCTTTAAGTCGGGATCAACAATAATAAAATATGATTATTTAAAGTGAATTTGATTTGGAGAATGGAAAATGGGAAAGATGATTGGAGCAAAATATTTTGTAATCCTGTAAAATGGGGTTTGAGGAATAAAAAAAGGGAAATATGATTAAAAATTAGGAATATGGTTCGGCAAACCTCATTTTGCAGAATCTACAATATGGTCAACCATATTTCCTAAATTGAGAAATGGATCCATTCCTCATTCTAAAGAATAGATTAAAATGATATATTTTTTGTTTTTTAATTTTTATAATTTTTATTTTGTTATATTTTTACTAGTTTAATAATAAATTATCTTAAAATGAATTTGACTTGTGTGATGGAAAACAAAGAGAGATATGGTTGGAGAAAAACACTCCAAATCCTAGAAAATGAAATTTGAGGAATAATTATTAGACACTCTTACATAGCCATTTTGCTGGAAGTTCTAAAGAAGTCTAATAGAAACAATAAAATAAATGATAACAGAAATTGTAACAGAACTATTATGTAGTTATTTTCCACATATCATACTAATTATCGTAAATAACTTAATGGATATGTATCGATTCACTCCACCTTTATTTGTTCTTGGCTTTATTTATCGTTTTATTATTCTATATTTATAAATTTGAGCTAGGTTTTTGTTTTATGTTAGTTTCCTATGACTTACGGAACCTCAACTTTCATTATATAAATTACAAAAACTTAAATAATCTTTTTTAAGCAATTGCAGGTGCCAAGATTCGAATACTGATCACCCCATTTATTTTATGAATGTACCACTCAGATTGTGCTTGATTGATACAAAAATTTAAAGGCTTAATGCATCACTAGGTACTTGAACTTATCACAAAAAACCTACTGCCCCCCTGAACTTTCAAAGTGACCCCGTACCTCCCTCAACTTTCAAAAAATGCATCACTTTGCTCCCTCTATGCCACGTGCCATCTTCTGGTTGGTTTAACTTTTCAAAGATGTAATTTTTCTGATTTTCTCCCTCCAATCAGAAGTTGACACGTGGCACTTAGGGAGCAAAGTGAAGCACTTTTTTAAAGTTGAGGGAGCTACGGGGTCACTTTGAAAGTTCAGGGGTGGCAGTAGGTTTTTTGAGACAAGTTCAGGTACTTAGTGATGCATTAAGCCAAATTTAAATAATATATAAGTATTTTTAAGCTTAATGCATCCATTAGTTCATGAACTTGTTTAAATTGGGTTTTTACAACCCTAAACTTTTAAATATGTCAAATATTTATTTGAACTTGTTTAAGATGTACCGGTTTGCTCAATCAATGTCACATGTCAGATTCTGATTAGAGAGAACAATCAGAATAATGACATCTTTGAAAAGTCAAACCAACAAAAAACTGACACGTGACATTGAGGGAAGGTAAACTGGAGCATTTTAAACAAATTCAAGAGATATCCAACACATTTGAAAGTTCAGGGTGACAAGAACCCATTTTAGATAAGTTCAAGAAATTATAGATGCATTTGTCTTTTTTCATATAACAAATAGAGCCTTCATAGGCTAAACAAGGCAGAACCTAAGAAAAGAAACACCTGTAAAATCTATTTCCCTGCTGATACACATGCCTAAGAAGCACCTTCTAGTCTCTCAAGCAAACACCTAATTTTCAAGAGCAGAGAATAACAAACATGTATCACTATATTATGGGCCTGAAAAGCATTAACAGCATAAAGAGGATTCGCCTCGCCCATGACTTTACGAAAGCCACTTCCCCATGCATATTCACTACGTCATAGATGGTCTCTCCCAAAAACGATAAAATGTTGCCTAAATTGCCAAAAGTGTTGTGAAAGCAATTGTCACAACACTTTTCCGTGAAAAAAGTCGTTGGTGATACTTCCCTTTTGAAAAGTCGTTTTCGTAACACATTTTTTATTTTTCGCAACACTAAGAAATATGTTGCGACAAGTGACTTTTCGCAACACTTTTTTAGTACTTGCAATGATTTCTGTTGTGTTGCAAAAAAATACCCATCGTCGTCAACGTTAACGTCTGTTAGTTTTTTTTGTAATACTTTTGTTGTTTATTCGCAACACTTTTCTTATAACACTTTTAGCACATTTGCAACACCATGTCCAGCTATCGCAACACCATGTCCAGTTATGGCAACACCTTTTTAAAAACACTAATGTCGCATTTGAAACACTTTTTACGATTATTGAAACACATTTGTAAAACACTTAATTTATACCATAATTCAAAAAAATTGAAATTTATTTTTTTATATAATCCATAATGCATAATATTTAATTGTATACAAATTCAAACGAGTACTAAAAATACATAATACTATACAAACTAAAAATAACGCTACTAAAAGTATATAATATTTACAATTTACAATTTTCATCCACCATTCTTCATTTAATATATTCATATAGACTTCTCTTTCTATCACCTTCGTTTTCAAACTTTAGCTATTCTCCTCACTTTCTAACTGTTCCTCAACTGCTGCAGTCATCAACTCGTCAAATTTTTCGATCTCTCCCACCAAGATTTCAATCTACCAGTAAACAAATTCATGATCTGGTTTAAAATAAAACGAGAACACAATTTCTAACCACATAATGCTCATTTTTTGTAGCACATAATTGGAACCAAAACACAAGATTGCAGCACATAACCAAGATTTACGCAACAGTATCAGTAACTATAATTGGAACTTGTATATCATTTTCATAACTGGTAACTTGATAAGATACATAAGTTGAAGTTTGACTACTTAGTGCTAGAATTAAAAAGCAATTACTACACCAATCGATATACTATTTGAATCAAGAATAAATTGTTATACAACAAGAAGCTCATCATTCTACACAATAACATTATGAGAATATTGGTTGCAAGAGTAGTTACTCACATCACTCCGAACAATAGCTGCTTGTGATACTGTCCAGCCAATTGAATGAATCTTTTTACACAAAGAAGGTCCCATTTGATCCTCAACCATGCTAGACCTGAGCTATCATGCTAAAGAATACTACCATGGTTGAATTGCATAAAGCAGATGGATTATCAAACCCGGGATGGCATTAATATAGGAACGATGTTCCATATTTTTCAAAATAGATGCTTAAGTGATTCATAATTATATAAAATACAAGAGTATAGGTTTATGCTTAAGACGACTACGCTGACATCATGGCTTAAACCTAGTGAAAAAATGGCCTATTTCAATAGGACATATCCTTATATTCTTCAAAGTTGATCATCTAATCAAAATTCTACAGAATAAAAGATAATGCATCAAGCATAAGATAAATGAATTTCAAACAACGGAAACATTATTGAATCTTCTAAGTTCCTTCACTATATCACCAGACTGACAAATGAGCAACTGAAAATTCTACAATGAAATGAAAAGATGAAGCAATTAAACTCACAGCTCTGTCGAATTCCAACATAAACCATCTTTTGACATCCTTCTTTGTAGGCTTGCAACCACACCGATCATGTCTAGAAGTCAAGTCTGAGTATTTGGCATATATTTAATGTAGAGCAACAACCTCTTCCAGTTTCACCTCCCTTGCATATTACAAATCAAATTATAATTATAAAGCAGGCAAAACTATCATGGATTGATACTTGCACGAACACCTTGCTTCTTATTTATGCTTGAAGGCTTGGGATCTTTGTATATCATAATGGAAAGCTTTACTGGGTCCTGAACATATTCAACCATTATGATTTTGTTAGTTGAGTTGGTTCTCTTTTTCAAGCGAATTAAATTTCTAGTATTGCACTAACCTAATTCCCTCTACAAATAAATCAAAAAACAGATGTTGATATTTCAGGCGAGTCAATATCAGAATCTGAAGAGAAATATGAGTCATCAAATGGATCAAGCTCCATTGATTGGTTCTCCTCTTTCATATCCATAATGTAGTCATATGTTCTCATTCCCTGCGTAAAATTAATCTTGGTGTTTTACCTTCTCAAACGAAAAAAAGTATCTGAAAATATCTTTGCAAGGTAGGATTCTAAATTTGTTTACCTTGCGAATAAGAACAACATGAAAGAAGAGCAGTTTCCCCATAGCTACAGAGCTATAGGCTGTCATCAAAACAGTGTAAATCTCTTAGTTTCGATATAAACAAATTACAAATACAGCATGTATTATAAAGAAATAATAATAATAATAACAACAATAATAATACCAAAATGCTTATAAAAAATTTAACCAGATATCAAATTTGACTCATCTTTAACATACTAGTTCATTTCAATTCCTATTTAAATCGAAAGATTCGAGAAAATTTTGAATTTGATACAACAATCATTTATCTATATAGAATTTTCACCTTCCAATATGTACCTAAATAAGATAGTTTTATTGGGTAACAACCAATGTATTGAATCAATTCTGACATAATATTTTGAATATAGTTGAAACAAAGCATTAACATTTGTATTTCTCAAGCTTTCTCATGGCATGGTCTGTTTCCACTACTCCAACAATGAAAGACCAAAAACAAACAAGATGTTGTTTCCCATGTTTAATGTGGTTTGATCATGTTTATCACTTTTAGAGCTTTAAATTTTCAAATTTAAGTTTCTATAGACCAAAATCAGAAAGAAAAGATAATTGTTAAGTCTAAATTAGTATTCATTCCTAGAAGTATGTCTATTACTGAACATATAACAAAATCTTCAAAGGAACAAATCCAAAAATGAACATACAAGGTCAAACCAAAGCCTTTTGTATAAACAATAACACTTCAAAAGATATCACACAGAAGAAAACAAAAACATGTTTTTCATTTCCAAAGAAACAGAGATAGACCATTCCCCTCAGAAGTTCTTACAAGTTACTTAATTTTTAGAAGAGCCAATCTTCGAATATAAGAGTACCTAGTGCAAAGTTTACAATCTGACATAATAATAATAAGAAGAAGAAATTACCTCAATTAAGATGCAACTTAAAGTAAATTCTTCGACTGTAGCCTTTATCACACATTTCCTCAATAAGTTTTCTTTCCTCTAAGAGGTTATTGTGCCATAGAAAACCACAGATTATTACACTGCAGGAGAAATAATTAGGTAAGCAGCCATCAGCTTCCATTTTCCTAAAAAGCCTATATGTTTCATCCAAGAAAAATGGAATTAATAGCAAAAGAATTCTACTTTAAAAAGTCACAAAGGAAATAAGATAAAAGAATGATTAAAAATTCCAATAATATCAAACCTCAATCGAAATAGGGAGAAAACTACAAATTAATAGACTAAAATAGCACCTCAGAAACACTCAACTAGCAAAGAACATTAATTAAACCACATAAGCAATTCATTAAAACAACCAACTAGCCTCATAGGCTATGGCCTTTGCGAGGATTCTTTGCGGGAGAAAGAACATGGCAAATCCAATCTCCGTGTACTCGTTGACGGTAACTGGAAGTGACTGGCTTGAAATTATGCGGGAGCATTGCTCCTTAATCTATGCCTTGGTGACAGCAATGTTGAACTAGAACACCCAGCCAACATCCTCTAAAACCTAACAGTTTTCTTTCAGTTCAAATTTTTGCTACTATTTTCCCACCCCGGTTTTCTTTGGTTTTTTTTATAAAACAAATGGTTGTTGGATGTTTTTGATTGTGTAGAATGATTCTATATATTTTGTATAAATCTATGTATGCATATATTTTACAAGAGAGATCCAAACTAATGTGAGTGTGTGATATTATCAACAGAAATCAATCAATCAAAAAGAATAGGAATCCGATGAACAAGTAACAAAAAGGAAAAAAAATGTAAATTGTGTGTTCCTACGATATATCAACAATGCACAAAAGAAAACAAAAAATAAAAAATCCAAGCCCAAAAGTATGAAAGAATTGAGTTAAATTAAATTGAATCCTAGTATGTCAAACACAAGAAAACAATCATAGGATTCCAAAATCTTCAAAATAAAACCATTACAAAGAACCTATAAACAAAAATTTGACCAGTAACGCAACTTACGTCATGAGAGGAATTGCAGAAGAACAATTGGTGAACTTCGTTTAAGAAATTAACTGAAATCTTTGAACCCGAATCATGAATTGAAGTTCGCAACCACTCCATTACAGAAAAAACAACAGAACCCACAACCTTAAGAGATCAATTAACAAAAAAATACAGCTCCCCTCATTCTAAGAGCTTTCGAGGGAAAAGATCGGGTCCACATCTTTCCGCAGCCATCGCTGCTCTTCACGGAGCCATCGTTGTTCCTCACGAAGCCATAGGAAATCTTCATGATCAGAAGAAGAAGAAGAAGAATCGAGAGGAGAAGACGAACAACAGATATGAGAGTTGGAAAAGGAGAGTGAAATCAAAGGCTTAAAGTACGCTTGATTATGGATTTAGGGATTTTCATGGAGAGGAGAGAGAAGTTGTGTGAATTTTATATATTTTTTTTTGTTTTTTTCCAGTCAACAAACAAGCGGGAGAATTCTCGCCCATTAAATTTTCACTTTTCATAATCTTTTTCGCAACGGTAAATCACAATGTGTTGCGATAAAAATGTATTCGATCTACTAATAGATTTATTGCAACACTTTTGGAACACTTTTTAAATTATGTTTCGAAAAATCCTTTTTTCTTAAAAAATCGCAACACTCTCATGAAACATTAAGCATTTTGGTTGCAACAGGCCATCTATGGTGTAGTGCTTGTTCCCCACTTCTCTACCGATAAGATAAAAGTTCAAAATACGAATACGTGTTGTCAATACCGCTTATCCAATAAAAAAATGGTGACCACTACAAGTATACAGTTTTGATGTAGTTTTAAAAGATATCGATCCCACAGGGAAGGAATTCGGTTATAAGGACCAACTAGAGTTATGGAACAAAAGAAAATAAGATAATTTATATTCGAGGGTTGGATGAATAGACAGATGAACAGATAGATGTATGAAAGATTGGAGAAGATGTAAACTATATAGAAACTCTCTAAGAACAAGTTTAGTAAAGAAAAACATGCAAAGTCATCAAGAATATTTCAAACACTAGATAACTTTAACAAATACGGTTCTAGACGCCCAAATATTCAATAATTCACCACAGAGCAACACATGACTTTTCTAAATCTAAGGTAAACAAATTATGGCACTTATAAGAAATTGGATAACAATAATAGACTTAGTACGAGTCACTCTCACATAGCTATATTTAGCAAGTTACCAATCCAAAAATGTTGGCTCGCTAAATAGCGTTATAATCACAGATCCAGTGATTATACACAATCTTGCTAAACTCGAAATCACTCTTAAAGTTAACTCGAAAGCATATAACTTGATTAATATAAATGATGCAAAACGAAATACTCGTTTTGACACATAGATACATCATAAATTTTGAAATAGAAAGTATAAGCTAGAAACAAAGTAAAGTTGTAAGGTATGCAAGTGAAAGCTAAAGTTGATCAAACCGTAATCACACTTTAATAGGAGTCATCAATTCCTGCAATTCCTACGTCTGCTTTGAATCCGGTCTCGACTCGTACAGAACCTCCTCTAGGATGCTATTCTTTATGAATATCGAATAAATGAATGTTGAAGAACGAAAACTTTTATTGATAAGTGCTTTGCAATTACACTCATACAACAATCGCTCAAATTTATGGAGAAATCTAGTGATCGAAATAAGTATCGAATCACTTATACATTTTTCTCGCTATAACTTTGAATGTGGCGAAATCTATATATTTTCACTCTCTATCGTACACGCATACTAACATTCATTGCCCACCATACATCCCATGAAATTGGTGTGATTTGAACCCTATTTATAGAGTACGAAGGGTTGCGTCTATCCAAACGAAGATTCATGTCCATTGGCGAAGGGTTGCATCACTTCAATATGATTGGATGCAAAGATTCATCCTCATCCATAATGGAAAGCACCGTTTCATGATTGGTTGGCATCCAAAAGGTGTCTTTTCATTTGGTATTTGATGGCGGTTGATCGTTATTATCTGGCGATTGGTAGTTAAAAAGATATAACCAATAACTGTCACAAGTCGCGACCGCGAATCTCATGTTGCAATAGTGAACAATGGTTGGCAATTTTCTATTTATGAAGAGTGATAAGTCGTGACAGCGAATATGTGTCACGATCGTGAATTGCTTTTCTTTATGATTCTTCTTTGCAAATTTTTCGATCTTTGACAACTTTGATCCTAAGCCAAATCCTTATGTTCCACGCATCTTTTTACACCTTTTTCACTCTTTTTTTTAATAATATTCCATCTTTGATCATTTTACTCCCAAGATTCACCTGGTTTCTACACTTGCATAAAAACAACTACATACGATGTGAAATCTTTTATATGAAGTATAAAATGTAACAAAACCATATCATTTTATATGTAAAAATATCATGATAATAAGTGTAATTATACACTTATCACACCCTCACACTTAACTTTTGCCTTGTCCTCAAGGTAAACACAACAGAAGTGTATAAATTAGTATTCAAGTTCATATTTCATTTGGCGAAAGACAATTGTAATGAGTACCACATTCCCACATTGCATAAAGTTCAATTAGAAGTTCGAAATTTCTCACAAACTAGTAATGTGCAATTATATAGTCTAGTTGCATACATTTGCTCTTAATGGAGGGTCAACCGAATTGCATCTTCATATAAGCGTTATATGCTTGTTCGAATATTTCCTTTTCTCAAGCATAGTATAACGTATAAAGGATGACACTTTGAAAAGATTGATCTCAAGGAATTTTTAGTGGTTGCATTTTATGCTCCTTACAGATTTGTACTTTGCATCCATTTTTCATGCTATGGTACTTTTTCTTTTTTCACTCATTGAATGGTTGCAGTTTTTGCTCCGTACCATTCCTTACCTTTTTCATAACTCATTGGTTATCCTCTCTTTCTTTTGATTTTTCTCTCAATACCATCATCCTTTATTGATCACTTCAAAGTATTATGGCTATAATTTCCCAACATTTTAAACATACTCAATACTTATAGGACGTATTCGATAATAGCATATAAAACTCTTAGTAAGAACACTACTAGATATTACTCTACTACTAACTTATCGGTAACATTAAACTAAAACTATACAACTTATACTAATTCATGTTGCATTGAAATATATATAGAAACTTACTTGGAATGTTGCTTTCGAATGTTACTCATCACTCATGCTTGCCATATGCTAAATGTTGTGCCTAAAGCGCTCACTCTCAACATGCGCTCAAACTCGAAACAACTTGTTTGAAATTTGCACTAACATCAAACTTGAAAAACCTAGGCCTAACACTCACAATAACCTTGCAACATATGTTAGTATAGTATAGGTATGGATAATGAATACATAACACAAAATCAAGAAAATTTTCAAATTCTTAAATTTTTTTTAATTTTATTTGATTTTTTTTTTTGGATTTTTGGGACTTTACAAATGCCTCCCCACACTAAAGAACACAATGTCCTCATTGTGAGATATTTTATAAAATTGAAAATCTAAAAGCTAAAAACAAACAATTAGTCTAAAAATAATTGAAAAAGAAAAGTAAAGAAATGAATAAACCCGTCTATTGAGAAGGTGAATCCGGAGGATTAGGAGTAAATTGATAATTTTTTTCCTAAAGAAGGATAGTAATTTTCGAAGCATCGATTTATTACTCTTCTCTAGAATCTTCATGTCCTTTTTCATTACTCTAAGTTCCGCTTGGCAATTGTTAATTTTTGTTGCATATTCGCCTTCCAATCTTCCGGAGCTTCATCTTCTTCTTCATCTTCTTCTTTGATCATCGGAGCCTTACCAAGACGACGTCTAACGGTTGGATTAGATGGGCCAACGAAAGAATCTTCATGATTCGAGATTAACTTCTTAGTGCGGTTGGAATAGGAGTAGAAAGAATAGACACCATCGTTCTCTTATAGAAGCTAGGCATTCTTCAAGTAGTTCCCATCCATAAAATGAAAACACTCACCCAGTCTTCGGACATAGGGGAGTTCATTTCACGCACCCAAGATGATTGTGGTGATAATTTCAACCGCCCCAATCTTGTTCCTTAAGCTCGTAGAATTCTTCTTCATCATATCCCAAATAATATCCATGAATTTCGCTTTTTGCTTCATCATAGTGCAAGAAAGAACAAACAAATCTTTATTTTGGACTTTGGTATTCTCTACTCGATAAAATACCGAATCGGAAAGGTATTTGTGGAGTAGGAGAATGCACTCATCCTTAATAAGTTTATTGGGAGAATTTTTGGGATCGAAAGTCCTCTTACCCGTCAAATTTACCCAAACTCAATTTGATTGAAAAGTATCCATCATGCTTGATAAATTTTCAATTTCGAACCCGAACGAATCACTCATCATCTCTTTTGTGACGGTGTAATGTCATCCTTGGTTGTGAAATTGAATCATCCTCTTCTTCTTATCTTCAAAATTGAATGTCACTAGACATTCTAAAATCCAATCACGGTTTTATGGAAATCGCATTCTCACAAATTGGCTTAGACCCAAATCAGCAAGATATATCCCCATCTATTTGTGGAGTCCTAAAGTCTCCAAGAAAACCATATCAAGAAAAATCATACCGTTGATCTCTAACTTCTTCAGAACTTGGAATCTTTTCCCTTCTTCACGTGATCAAATCGGAAAAGGACAACAGTATTCTTGTTGATAATTCGGGACTTCTCTTCTATTTGTGGCTACCTTAACACAAGGCATGTTAGTTTTTGTTTTGAAGTAAAGGGTTTGAAAAGGTTTTGAATGTAGAAGATGATAGATGAAAGAATTAAAACTTTTTCAAGCTTTGTAGAAGGTTGTGGTGGCTTTGGATTCATTCTAGACCTTTATATAGAGTTCTATAAGGTCTACTTGGTCAAAATATTCAATATAGCCATTTTTCATTCAAACTAGCCGTTAATGGCAATTTCAGACATCTGTCACGTGTTAAATCATGATCCGTAACGGTAATATTCTACCTAAATATTTACTAATTTTAATACCTGGAATGAGTTATGGTGAAGATAGTAATTGAACATCAACATTTTGTAGTTCAAATTTATTTTCGAGATAAGGTTTGCATCTTTGGCCATCGGCCCGAAATACTACTCCATTTTCGGCTTTTAATTCCAATGCTCCATTGTCAAATACCTGAATAACTTCATAAGGTCCCTTCCAAACAGATTTGAGTTTTCCAGGGACAAGCGAAGTCTGGAATTATATAATAGAACTTTATCTCCAATTTGAAACTTCTTCTCTCGTAGTTTTGCATCATGCCATCGTTTTGTCTTCTCTTTATAGATCATTGCATTTTCATATGATGACAAACGTAGTTCTTCTAACGCATTTAAATGCAACTTTCTTCTTTCACCAGCTTTGTGTAAATCCATATTCAAATTCTTCAAATCCTATAAAACCTTTTGCTCTAATTCTACTGGTAAATGACAAGCCTTTCCATAAACTAACTTGTAGGGTGTCATACCAATCGGTGTCTTAAAAGCTGTTCTGTAAGCCCATAATGCATCATTTAACTTAGTAGACCAATCCTTCCTAGAATTAGAGACAGTCTTCTCAAGAATCCACTTAATTTCTCGATTAGAAATTTCTACTTGACCACTAGTTTGAGGATGAAATGGCGTAGCAACCATATGATGTACCCCATACTTATACATTAAGCTTTCAAAAGTCTTATTGATGAAATGTGAACCTCCATCGCTAATTATGGTCCTAGGAACTTCAAATCTACTAAATAATTGCTTAAGAAACTTAGCAACTACTCTAGCATCATTCTTACTATATGCGTTAGCCTCAACACATTTTGAAACATAATCAACTAGAACCAGAATGTAATTATTACCATTAGATGTAGGAAATGGTCCCATGAAATCTATACACCAAACATCAAAAAGCTCCACTTCTAAGATGTTTTTCAATGGCATCTCATCTCTTCGACTTATGTTTCCTATTCTCTGACAATATAACAATTCTGAACAAAATCTCTAGCATCCTTGAACAATGTTGGCCAATAAAATCCACTCTCTAAAACTTTAGCAGTAGTTTTTGCTGGTCCTATATGTCCTCCATATATGCTATCATGGCAATGACTTAAAACTAAAGAAAAGTTAATATCATCTATACATCTACGAATAATACAGTCGACACATACCTTAAACAAATAAGGGTCATTCCACATAAAAGATCTAATATCCTCAAGAAATTTCTTCTTACCATTAGATTCTAAATCAGAGGGTAAAGTATGCGTAACCAAATAAATTGCAAAGTCGGTATACCATAGACTAACAGCATGTTTAACAAACATAAGATTTTCATCTGGAAAAAGTTCATTAATATCACCAGTTTCACCTATAGGTCCATTATGATCTTCTAGACAAGATAAGTGATCAGTTACTGTATTTTCATTTCCTTTTTTATCCCTTATTTCTAAGTCAAATTCTTGTTGAAGAAGGATCCACCTAATTAATCTAGGTTTGGCATCTTTCTTAGCAAACAAATATCTCAAAGTAGCATGATCTGTAAAAACTATTACTTTAGATCCAATCAAGTATGATATAAATTTATCACATGCATATACGACTGCTAACATCTCTTTTTCAGTGGTGGTGTTATTGCATTATGCAAAAGACAAAGTGTGACTTGTATAATATATGCCATGCAAATTCTTTTTATACCTTTGACCTAATACACAACCAACAGCTACATCACTAGCATCACACATCAATTCAAATAGTAGAAACCAATTTGGTTTAACAATTATGGGCGCCAAAACTAATGCTTGTTTTAAAGTGTTGAAGGCTTTTAAACAGTCATCAGAGAATTCGAACTTCACATCTTTAACTAATAAATTAGTTAAAGGTTTAGCTATAACCGAAAAATCTTTAATAAACCTTCTGTAAAATCCAGCATGACCTAGAAATGATCTTATTCCCTTAACATTTATGGGATAAGGTAAT
>CATIWQ010130882.1:0-35398 GCA_949673415.1 Euphorbia schlechtendalii | reverse complement strand
TGTGCACTAACATCAAACTTGTAATACCTAACACTCACAATAACCTTGGACAATTGTTAGCAAAGTATAAGAAATGATAATGTATAAATTGACACGAAAATCAACAAAAATTTTCAAGTTCTTCGATTTTTTTAATTTTACTCATTTTTTTTGATTTTACAGGATTTTTACAAATGCCCCCCACACTTAAAGAACACAATGTCCTCATTGTGAGACATTAAATAAAAATCAAAACTATGAACTAAAACTAGTCTAAAAATTATTGAAAAAGATAAAGTAAGAAAAATAGATTAACCCGTTTATTGTGAAGGAGAATCCGGTGGACTAGGAGTGAATTGACAATTTTGTTTTCTAAAGAATGAAAGTAATTTTCAAAGCATCGACTTATTACTTTTCTTTAGAATTTTCATTTCTTTCTTCATAACTCCAATTTCCACTTGACAATTATCTAACTTAAGTTGCATGCTAGCCTTCCAATCTTCCAAAGCTTCTTTGTCTTCATCTTCTTCCTCTATTTCGATCATCGAGGCCTTTCCTCTTTGATGCCTGACGAATGGATTTGATGGTCCGATGAAAGAATTTTCTTGAGTCAAATTGAGCTTCTTGGTGTGGTTAGAATAGGAATAGAAAGAATAAATACCATCGTTTTCCTGTAGAAGTCCGGTGCTCTTCAAATAATTTGCATCCATATACCGAAACACTCACCCAGTTGTTGAATATAGGGGAGTTCACCTCTTGCTCCCAAGACTATGGAGGTGATAATTTCGGCCTCTCCAATTTTACTCCTCATGCTCGTCAAGTTCTTCTTCATCATATCCCAAATTATATCCACAATTTCCGCTTTTTGCTTCATCATAGTGCATGAGAGAACAAACAAGTCCTTCTTTTGAACTTTAGTATTTTCGACTCGACAAAATACCAAAGTAGAAAGGTATTTGTGGAGAAGAAGAATACATTCATCCTTAATGAGTTTATTAGGAGAATTCTCTCTTACTCGATAAATTTGCCCAAATTCGATTAGGTTGAAATGAGTCCATCATGATTGATGAGTTGACAATCTCGAAACCAAACCAATTACCCATCATCTCTCTTGTGACGGTGTATTGTTATCCTTGATTCTGAAATTGAATCGCCCTCTTCCTTGAATCTTCATAATCGAATGTAACCAAACACTTAAGAATCCAATCTCGATTTTGTGGGAACCTCATATCCACAAATTTCAAAAGGCCAAGAATGGAAAGGTAGGCTTCCACCTCTTCTCAAAGATTAAGAGTTTCCAAGAAAACCAGATCAAGGAATATCATCCCGTTGATATCAAATTTGCTTAGCTTTTGAAATCTCTATCCCTCTTCTCTTGTCCTTAACGGGAATGGACAATCAAATTCTTCTTGAATTGATTGTGCATCTCTCCTTTGTGCTACTCTTTTCACACGAGGCATGTTGGTTTGAAGATAAAGGATTGAAAAAGGTTTAGATACTTGTATATAGAAGAATAGAAATTTCAAAAATTTGAAGGCTTTTTAGAAGGTGTGGTGGTTAGGGTTCAACTTGGACCTATTTATAGAGGTTTAAGGGGACTCTAATTTGTCATAAATGGGATTATAGCCATTTGGGGTCAAAACTAGCTGTTAATGGTGGTTTAAGCCATCTGTCGCGTGTCAGTTCATGATCTGTAACGGTTATAATTTTGTCGTGTCACGATCGCGAAGGCCAATTGTGATCGTGACTCTCCTCATGAAAGAAACAAAAAATTTTTCTACCCAATGTTCAAGAGCATGAAATATGTCATGGTCACAAGCTTCTTTATTCTCCAAATTCTTCAATTTTTAGACTTGAAACTATAAAAACTTAGAAATAAAAACACAAGAAAACTTTGTTAAATACAAATGATAAATATTTACTATTATACAATTCATGGTGAAGATAGCAATTGAACATCAACATCTTGTTGTTCAAATTTTCATTTATAAAAACAAAGATTTACATATGAATAATAAAAAGCACGAACAAACAAACAAACAAACAAAACACGTAACACATAACTAAACTAAAAGAAAAGACTATACAAGATTCTAAATGGAAAAGGAAAAGATGAAATTTTAGTCTAGGCCTATCATACGATTAATTTTGTAGTAAGATTCCCTCAAATCTTGCTCAACATCAACCAGTAAAGCACGAATGTCTTCGATTTTTCTACGGATTGAAACTTGCCCTTTCATAAGGTCGCTTAATCTTTGATGGAGGTTGGAATTTCTTCTGACTTCTCCTTGCCTATTTTCCCTTTCTCTTTCTCGATCTGCTTCCACCCTTGCTTCCCATGCTCTCCAACCATAAGTTATTCTATCTTCTCCAATGCACCTTATTAAGAAATTTTTCTCAAAGAAGACTTCCATCGTTAATTCCAGAATTACGTCTTCACTATTGAAAATTTCTGTGAAATAAGGTAATCTCACTATTTGGCCCAATAGATTCACCATTGTCCGACACCCATATTCGGTCAATTCAAGATTTTGGGCTGCAAACATTAGCGTCTCCATCATAATCCCAGAGACATCGATAGGTGTGCCCTCTAGAATTGCTTCCAAGATAAACAATTCTTTAGGAATGACAATATCGGAATTAGACCTACCAAACAATGCACCACTTAAGTAAAAGTGTAATGCCAACAAATAAGGATCACAAATCCACCTACTATAGGTGAAATCTTGTTCGTATTCGGTTTGGCCCGTCAAGCGATTCCATGCTGGTATAGGATTCCAACCAAGAGGCATCTTATAGAAATAATCTTTTGGAAATCCAAAATACTTCTCCAAAGCCTTTCTCGTGATCTTGTATTCTTTCCCATGGTGGTGATAGATTAGATAATTTTTTCTATCATTTCTCCATGCCACTATGACTAGCATTTCCATGCAATTACTCACACTATTCCCGAGGGTCAAGTTGGAGTAAATGATAAAATTAAGTACTCGAAGATAGTACATAACTCTATCAAATATACCCAAATGAATAAGACTATTCCTATGAATTGTATAGGAACTCTTGAATTCAACAACTCGGATCATTTCATAATGATCTACCTCTTCCTTTGAATAGATTGGGAATGGCGCTTCGTACCACTCCTGGATATTCTTTGGTTGAAAAATACAGGTTCTCATTAGATAAACCATTTGGATAAAAGAAATTTTGTAACAAATGAAAGGATATTTGATTTGGAAGAAGTTTTAATCTAAAGGGAAGAATTCTGATTGAAGGAATAGATTATTGATGAACAGAAGTGCATTAATTTATAGAGATTAGTGGAATAACTATCGAATAACTACTCAATCGCTGCAGTTATCACACAGGTCATGATCGCGAGTAATTGACACGAGCATGACTAATAGAAATTTGAAAACAGAAAGTTTCTATAGGAATTCATGAGCGTGATAGACAGTCGTGAATGTGAATAGGAAAAATAGAAGAGAATCTTCTATATGTCAAGAATTAAGATGGAAAATTATGATGAATCACCCCAAAGATGATTACCTCAAAATCTTTTCACAAATAGAATGAAATTTAGAAAATTGTATGGTATAGGAAATAAAACAAACAAATAAAAACTTTAGAACTTACTTGCCTTCCTCGGAAAATATCTTCAGAACGCGATTGCCTTCCTTGGCAACGGTGCTAAAAACTTGTTCCCCACTTTTCATTGATAAGTTTAATAACATAATGGTTCCGAAAACTTATTCGTGAGACTTGGCTATACTCGTTTAGTAAGGCTTATCCTCAATAATAATGCTAAAAACTTATTCACGAAAAATGTAGGTGTTGTCAATACCCCTTATCACATAGAAAAATGATGATAACTGCAAGTATACAATTGCGATGTAGTTTTAAAAGATATCGAACCCACAAGGAAGGAACCAAGTCTAAAGATCAACAGGGAAAGACAAAGTAAAAGAAAGTTAAAATAGTTTTGAGATTTTTTTAGATAGGAAGATTAGAATGAAAAGCTAAATAAATATAGATGTGATAGATGAGAGACTCTAAATACATAGATTTTCACTACAAAAAAGTATAGCAGAGAAAACATGCAAGTTCAACAAAGATGTTACGATGCACTAGACTAATCTAACAAACCTGGTTCAACACACTCAGATGTTCAATGATTCGCCATAGAGCAATACATGAAATAACTTTTCTAATCCTAGTGCAAATGAGATAAGACTATTATATAAACCTGGACAACATCAATACTATGCTTAGTACGGGTCGCTCTCACATAGCCACATTTAGTAAGTTACCATTCCAAAAATGTTGGCTCACTAAACAGCATTATATCAAAGATCTAGTGATTATACACGATATTGTTAACCCTGAAACTAAACTTAAATTAACGCCAACGCATATAACTTGATTAACATAAAAGACATAGCATGAAATACGCATTATGACACATAGACATATCATAAACTTTGAAATAGAAAGTATAAGTAGAAAGCAAAGCAAAGTTGTAGGGTATGCAAGTGAAAGCTAAAGTTGATCAAACAGTATCCACTCTTTAACGGGAGTCATCAATTCCCGCAATTCTTGCGTCTGCTTTGAATTCGGTCTCGGCCCGTACAGAACCTCCGCTAGGATGATATTCTTTGCAAATATAGAACAAATGAATATTGAAGAATGAAAACTTTTATTGATAAGTGATTTGCAAGTACACTTATACAATAATAGCTTGAGAATATAGAGAATCTAGTGATCGAAACAAGGATTTGAATCACTTAAACATTTTCTCGCTAACAATTAAGAACGTAGCAACTCTATCTACACACACACACACTATATCTCTCTCTTACTTTTTCCACTCTATGCCACACTAATCCACTGCACTTCTTGAATGCACGAAATTGAAGAGGTTTGTAACCCTATTTATAGAGTTTGAAAGGTTGCTTCTATCCAAATGAAGGGTTGTGTCCATTGGTGAACGATTGTACCTCTTCATTGTGATTGGTTGAGAAGCTTTAATATAATCCACAATGGATAAGCTTCTTTTTCATGATTGGTTGACTCTTGATAGGCGTCTATTCGTTGGTAGTTGATGGCGATTGATCATGCTTTTCTGGCGGTTGTTAGTTAAAAGGGTAATACCAGAAAATCGTCCATGTCACGACCGCGATATACATGTCACGAACGTGAATCTTTGATTGGTAATCTTCTGTTTCTGAAGTAAACAAGTCACGACCGTGAATGATTATTGCCACCGTGAATTGAGTTTTACTCAGAATTCTTCTTGTAACTTCACCGATCTTCGACAGGTTCGATCCTAAGCCAAATCTTTAAGTTCCACGCGTCTTTTTGCAACTTTTTCACTCTTTTTTCATAGAATTCCACTTTAGCTCATTTTACTCCCAATATTTACCTAGTATCTGCATTTGCGTAAAAAACAACTACATACCATGTGAAATCTTTTATATGAAGTATAAAAATGACTAAAACTACAGTGTTTATTGTATAAAATTAATATGATAATAAGTGTAATTATACACTTACCAAATGGTCACCGCTGACCCTCTTGAACATGAATCGATATCTGGAAATTTTACAAACATTATGCATATATTATACCTGGAAGTTGATGTTGTTAACGCATCATAAATATCGTTAACGGCATCGCGATGTTTTTAACGACATTGCATAGGCAGAATACATGCAGTTTTTGCTTTATTACGATTTTCATATTTTTACATACACCAACACGTACATATGATATAAATAAGTGAAGCACGACTCTAAGAACTCAGAGGCTTACCCCGTTGTCATGAATCCACTTCGCTCGGTCCATGAAAATCCTCGGAAAGTCCTCTTAGCTTTTTTAGTTTGGTTTGTGATTTTGTCAAAAAATGAAGACTAAGTGCTACTCTTTTCTGAAGAGAGTTAGAACTCTCTAAATGTGAGTCTCACAAGAGGAAGAAAGGTAGTAGAAATCCTTCTTCTCTAGAGTTTAGACTTCATAAAATTTAAAAAAACTTGGGAAATTACCAAAATCGGATTTAAAGATTAAAAACTTCTGAAATGAATGAAAATACTTATTATAGACACATAAACCATGTTCTTATTGAACTAGAACTCAGTATCAAATACCTTAAAAAAGCTCTAAACCTCAAGTTTGCTTAAACTCTCAATATACCTCAATTTCTGAAACAAGTGAACTAAACCTCGAATTTTGCCTAAATGACATAAGATAACCCAAGTTCATGTCCTATCCCCGAACTTACACTCTTAAATTGCAAAAACACCAATTCAAAGGGATTAAAATATGATTCTTTTGTTATGAAAACACTTAAAAATGCATTTGAAACACTTAAGGACCAAAATAACTTCAAAGGAAAGTTTTCTCTTAAGATCACTCTCTTTCTCTTTTGTTCAAATATCTTTTTGTTCTCCGCTAAAAATGCTCCCCTCCCTCAATGTGCTGGAACTTAGCTCTCTTAAAGAGAGAGAGCCCCCTTCAATCCAAAAAAGGAGTCCAATTTTAATTTTTCTTCTTCCCCTTTTTTCACCATATTTCCTCATCCCTATGAAAATGTTGGGGAACTAGAGTCTTTATTGGGTTGTGGTAGTTGTATTTCAATGATAGATTCCAAGCAAAAAAGTCCACAAAGTGCAATTTTGGTTCTACTATCAATGTAATATTGTTAACGACATTGACAATGTCGTTAACGACATTATCAATGTCATTAACGACATTATCTATTTCGTTAATGTATCGTAATGTCGTTAAAGACATTACGATGTCGTTAACGACAATACGATGTCATTAATGATATTACGATGTCATTAACGACATTGCATGTCTAGACTGGGCTTTTTTAAGGAATAGGAAGCCCAAAGAAATAAGGTAAATGATTTTCATACGATTTCAAGATCCTATAAAATGTAAAAAAGCAAACAAGGGAAAATATTACAACTTCATCATCGAACTCGCAAGTCGGGAGTAAAATCCCGTGATCACAAGCTACCCCTCGTGGGATCATTACCGATATGAGATTAGTATGGTCCCATGATTGAAAGGGCAGCGAGGTTTAGAGATAATACCTACCAGGTCACGGTTGGCACTCTTTGGGGATGATGGCTGGAAGCTTTCATCTTGGTGTTGTGCCTTTTCCATGATTGGACTCTCTGTGCCCCTTGTGAATTACCCGTTTGGCAATGATTGCCCCTGGAGGGTTGACCTTCGGTTGGTTTATACCGTTGGAACCATTGGGGAGAGAACGTTTACCATGTACCTCCATTCTTTTGGTTGTGGAACAATGTGTGCAGGTTGTGACAGGCCTACTAACATCATTGATCGTAGGAAGTCCACTGACTGGACAAGGTAGGGATAAGATGTGAACTGTAGAAAGTTCATTAACTGTAAAAAGTTAGAAGATTTTGAACTGTAGAAAGTTAAGTTGACTGTAAAAAGTCAGAAGATTTTGAACTATGGAGAGTTCGTTCGATTATAAAAAGTTAGAAGATTTTGAACTGTAGAAAGTTTAGTGACTGTAAAAATTTGAAAGATTTTGAACTATAGAAAGTTCGGTTGACTGTAAAAAGTTAGAAGATTTTGAATTGTAGAAAGTTCGATTGACTGAAAAAAGTTAGAAGATTTTGAACTGTAAAAAGTTCAGTTGACTATAAAAAGTTGGAAGATTTTGAACTGTAGAAAGTTCTGTGATTGTAAAAAGTCGAAAGATTTTGAATTGTAGAAAGATCGGTTGACTGTAAAAAGTTAGAAGATTTTGAACTATAGAAAGATCGGTTGACTGTAAAAAAAGTTAGAAGATTTTGAACTGTTGAAAGTTAGGATATGGTGAATTGTAGAAAGTTTGTTTGACTGTAAAAAGTCAGGATAATTTTGAATTGTAGAAAGTTCGTTTGACTGTAAAAAGTCAGGATATGGTGAACTGTAGAAAGTTCATTTGAATGTAAAAAGTCAGGAATTTTAGAACTGTAGACGGTTCGTTGACTGTAAAAAGTTAGAAAATGATGAACTGTAGAAAGTTTGTTTGATTGTAAAAAGTCAGGAATTTTCAAATTGTAGAAAGTTCGTTGACTGTAAAAAGTCAAAAAATTTAGAAAATGCAAGTAATGAATGAATTCGTGTTGCACCACTAAATTTTTGTGATTGAGGTCTTAGCCTAGTGGTCAAGACAGAAGCTATGGACTCTAGAGGTTATAGGTTCGAGTCACATCTAGGGTGGGTTGGGGATTTTTCTTTCTATTTAATGAAAGCCCAAATGAGGCAAATTTTTTTTTTAAAAAAAAGTAATGAATGCATGTTTTAAGTTCTTGATTGAGATTGTTGAAAGAAAAAATTTTTGCAAAGGGTTAAAATGCGTGTTGATTTCTCGGGCTAGTGCGATCGAGTTTTGAAAATGTTTTCGATTACCTTTACAAAGTTAAATTACACTGTAAAATGAATTTTAGAGGGTTCAAATGAATTTGGACTGAAAATGAAAGAATTGGGCTGGCCCAAAATTCAAAATCATTAACGACATTGGTAATGTTATTAACGACATCGCATTGTCGTTAACGACATCGTGTTTCCAAGTTTTGAAATAAAACCTAACTTTTCTCCCCTTTTCTTATTTCATCCGAAAATAGCCCCCTTTTCTCCCAAAACTGAAATCTCTTCCACTAATCTCTAGCCAAAATGTTGTGCAAGATTAAATCCCGCAACCTGAGGGTCGTTTCCTCTTCCTCCCTTCAAGCCCATCCTAACTTCTCGAATTTTACACAGTGTTCGGTAGAGGAGGCATTTTGTTTAGAACAGGATGATGAATTCATTAAGATTTCGATCAATTCCCCAATCACAACTCTCCACCCGAGGCTCGGGGAACGTGCCTCGATCGTCCAGGTAACCCGAAACTCCCTCAATTTCGAGTTTATTCCTGATTTTAATTTGAAAACCTAGGTTTTTTATTTGTGAAAATTGCATGATTTAGATGAAATTGATGCATGATTAGGCTTTATATGTTGATTATACATAGTTTAGGATGATTTGGAACCCGATGTGGGGGATTAGAATGCAAAAGTTTGGATTTTTGGGGATTGAAATCGCGGCAAATTCTATTTTTACCTCTACCAGTGTAATGTTGTTAACAACATTACCCAATGTTATTAATGAAATTGGTAAAGTCATTAATAACATTGCAATGTCATTAACGACTTTTCTTAATGTCGTTAACGACATCGCACTGGAAGAGGCAAAAAAATAACCTCCACTTCATTGAAAAATAAATTCGTGCATGATTTCAACCTAATTTATAATTTCTGAAAATACGTATACTTAGGAAAATGAGTTTATGATGAAAAGGATATGGATTTTTGAGCTAACTTTGTGACTTACCTTCATATTTTATTTTTTTTCCAGCCACAGACCTATACCAAGTTTTCCGGTATAGGAGCCATGGGGCGGTGGTGGAACCGCACCATCAGACACCCGGAGCTCCGAGAGACTATCTTTGCCACTAGTTTTAGTTCGCTGGCATAGATTTTATGGAGCACATGCCACATTTATCGCATCCCACTCTCACCGCCTTGGTCGAGCAGTGGTCTGAGACTACTCACACATTCCATCTACCTGTGGGGGAGTTAGCTATCATGCCCTCTGATGTAGTGGCGATGACTAGGCTATCATGGATGAGGGGGCCATCCACTTTGATGTCTTCATGGACCGCTTCTCCACTACCCATCGAGTCATTAGCCGAGTGCATGAGCTGTTCGATTTGGCTCCGCGCACTGGTAGGCTCTTGTACAAAGAGCTGAGCCTATATTGGAGTTCGATGGGCATGGTGCCTGTGTAGCAGTGGGCTCAATGCGTATACTCTTTTGTCATCTGCCTATTAACAGTGCTCTTCTTCCCTATCACTTCTAGCAAGATCAACAACGGGTTGATATCCGCAGTGGAGGATCTAGCATCCATCCTGGTCCTAAACTGGCCGAGGGCTATCTTGGGCCAGATGTACTACCACCTAGATTGCGTAGTGAGGGCCCACAAGAAGGCCCTCAAGCTGAGTTACATCCTTCTCCAGGTAATAGGTTCAACCTTTTTGATTTTTATACATGTTTCTCCTTATTTTCATGGCTTTGTTAGACCTTGATTTTATTGCAGGTCTAGGCCTTTTCCTACCAGATTCTTCCTCACCCGATCTCCAAGACCGCTGTAGTTGGGATGAGCCCCTCTTGGCTATCTTGTTCCGTCCGATCAGGGGACTCCACAAGTGGTAGACCGGATATCGAGAGTGCCTCCGTAGCCTCACGCTGGAGAAGATATTTAAACAATTCCCTACGTCTTTTGTTATTTCCTTGCTTTGATTATTCCATTGTAATCATGTTCTTTCGTTTTATGATTGTAGATTAGCTCAGACCCTTGGATCCTGGTTCTGAACCGGGATGCTGTGGTGACTACTCAAGCGGATGTTGATGACCACCGATTGGTCTTGGAGTCCCTTATCTCCCTCGAGTGGTACCTAGGGGAGAGAGTCCAGTCTTAGAGGACTTCGACCGTTGCAAAGAGGCCTGTGCCTCCCCGTCCCCCTATCGGTGTATTCTGGCTGCTTCTGATGATAAGATCCATGGAGGATCGTGCTACCTTCTTCGAGGGGGATGACATGGTGGCTCCTTTCATCGGTGGTTCCTACCTGGTGCACCTGGGATGGATGCTTCTCCCATGCACTCGCTCTTCTCCTGATGATATAGAGGATTGGCATCACTGGAAGGAGATGGAGATGATGGGTGGAGCCCTCTCGGATGATGAGGAGGAAGTGGCGGAGTTCAGAGGAGGTGGTGGTGACGATGACAGTCCTGATGATGGCCCTGGTCATGGAGGTGATGACGTCGGTGGCAGGGGCCTCGAGGTTGGACCTGGCTGTTGGGACCATGGTGGCGGTGGCACAGGTCATGGTGACGGCGCGTGTGGGCTCCTCAATGGTATGGATATCTTCAAATTTTAATTCATTTAATCATGCTTGTGTAATACTGACAGTGATTGTTTCGAAATAGGCTGGCATGGGCAAGTGGGCCCGAGCACACCAGTCTAGTTTGAAGGATCGGATGTATCACATCCCTGGGTTCGTGGAGTTACACTCCACCACCCACCTGGAGATCGCTTTCTCTTTGATGGTGAGAGTTGGGGAGCGGCAAGTACATACGTTGCCCCGGAGCTCGTACACAGTGTCCTTCTTGCTTCCTTTCTTAACCCGGTTAGTTTCTTGTTGTTGTTGACTTTTGCTTTATTTTGTCAGGTTCCCTGGGCTAACATGTAGAGCTATATCCACCACTACCTGTTTGCTCGTTACATGATCATTACGCAGAGTGGAGTGGCTGAGGTAATCCTATTCACAATTTAACAAAAATGTGTATATTTATGAATGCATGTATGCTTGTTCATCATATGTTGACATTTTTTAGTGTTCATATTATGATGCATGCTTTTGATTGCAAGCCTTGATTTCTATGGTGCATCAAAACTATCTGTTCGCCACTTTTCTACTGATAAGTTTAATAATTTTTACGCAAAGAGTTTGGCTATATATCAACAGCGCTAAAAACTTGTTCATGAAAAATATAGGTGTTGTCAGTACCTCTTATCAAATAGAAAAATGATGATAACTGCAAGTATACAGTTGCGATGTAGCTTTAAAAGATATCGATCCCACAGGGGAGGACTAGCTCCAAAGATCAAATAGGGAAAGAGGATAAAGAAAATAATATGTATTGATATTTTTGGATAGGAGGGTTAGAATGAAGAATGAGTAAATATAGGTATAAAAGATTAAAGAATCTAAATATATAGATTTTCCCTACGAACTAAGGAAAGCAGAGAAAACATGCAAGTTCAACAAAGATGTTACGATTCACTAAACAAATCTAATAGACTCGGTTCTAAATATTCAGGTGTTCAATTATTCACCGCAGAGCAACACATGAAATGACTTTTCTAGATCTAGCGCAAACCAATTAAGATGATCATATAAACCTGGACAACATCAATACTATGCTTAGTACGGGTTGCTCTCACATAGCCACATTTAACAAGTTACCATTCCAAAAATGTTGGCTCACTAAATAGCGTTAATTCACAGGTCTAGTGATTATACACGATATTGTTAACCCCAAAACTACTCTTAAAATAAACTCCAACACATATAACTTGATTAACATAAAAGACTTAGCACGAAATACGCATTATGACACATAGACATATCATAAACTTTGAAATAGAAAGTATAAGTAGAAAGCAAACCAAAGTTGTAAGGTATGCAAGTGAAAGCTAAAGTTGGTCAAACCGTATCCACTCTTTAACGGGAGTCGTCAATTCCCGCAATTCCTGCGTCTGCTTTGAATTCGGTCTCGGCCCGTACAGAACCTCCACTAGGATGCTATTCTATGCAAATATCGAACAAATGAATATTGAAGAATGAAAACTTTTATTGATAAGTGATTTGCAAGTACACTTATACAACAATCACTTGAGAATATAGAGAATCTAGTGATCGAAACAAGGATTCGAATCACTTAAACATTTTCTCGCTAACGCTTATGAACATAGCGAACTCTCTATCTATACACACACTATATCTCTCTCATGCAATCTAATATTTTCCCTCTATCTCACTGCACCATGTGCCATGAAAGTTGTAAGGTTTGGAGCCCTATATATAGAGTTTGAATTGCATCTATCCAAACGAAGGGTTGTGTCCATTGGTGAAAGATTGCATCTCTTCATTGTGATTGGTTGAGAAGCTTTGATATAATCTACAATGGATAAGCACCTTTTCACGATTGGTTGACTCTTGATAGGTGTCTGTTCATTGGGAGTTGATGGCAGTTGATGGCGGTTGTAGTTAAAAAGATAATTCTAGAAAAACATCCATGTCGCAACCGCGATATACATGTCACGACCGTGAATCTTTGATTGGCAATCTTTTGATTCTGAAGTAAACAAGTCACGACCGCGAATGATTATCACGACTGTGAATTGAGTTTTACTCAGAATTCTACTTGTAACTTTACTGATCTTCGACAGGTTCAATCCTAAGCCAAATCTTTAAGTTCCATGCATCTTTTTGCACCTTTTTCACTCTTTTTTCATAGAATTCCACTTTAGCTCATTTTACTCCCAAGATTTACCTAGTATCTACATTTGCATCAAAAACAACTACATACCACGTGAAATCTTTTATGCGAAGTATAAAAATGACTAAAACTACAATGTTTATTGTATAAAATTTATAAGATAATAAGTGTAATTATACACTTATCATACCCCCACACTTAACTTTTACCTTGTCCTCAAGGTAAATTCAACAGAATTGTATAAATTTGGTAAACAAGTTCGTACCTTATTTGGTGAAAGACTATTGTAGCTAGTATCACATTCCACATTGCAAAAGATTTCAAGAAGAAGTTCGAAATTTCTGACAAATTAGTAATGTGCAATTTATATAGCTTAGTTGCATACCTTTGTTCTTAGTGGAGAGTCAACCGAATCGCATCTTCATATAAGCGCTATATGCATACTTGAATATTACCTTCTCTTAAACATAGAATAAAGTATAAAGGGCATAAAAAGCACACACTTTGATTAATTTCTCTCAAGGAATTTTTAGGTAACCTAGGATGCTAAAACACACTTAGTGATTGCATTTTATGCTCCATACCACTCTCCTCTTTTTTCATTGGTTGCATTTTATGCTCTATACCAATCTCTCATTTTTTTTCTTTTAAGCATATGTTTTTGAAGTACTTTTTACTTTGCACACATTTTTCGTGCTATGCTTTCTTTTCTTTTTTTCACTCAATGAATGGTTGTAGTTTCTACTCCGTACCATTCCTCACCTTTTGCATAACTCATTGGTTATCCTCTCGTTCTTTTGATTTTTCATTAATACCCTCATCCTTTATTGATTAATTTCAAAGTATTATGGCTATAGTTTCCCTACACTTTAAACACACTCAATACTTATAGGACTTATTCGAGATTTGCACATAGAACTCATAGTAAGAATACCATTAGATATTACTCCACTTAAACTTATCAAAAGCATTAAACTAGAACTATATAACTTATACTAATTCATGTTGCATCGAAATATAAATTGAAACTTACTTGGAATGTTGCTCTCGAATGTTACTCACCACTCATCCTTTCCAATTTGGTAAATGTTGTGCACTAACATCAAACTTGAAAATACCTAACACTCACAATAACCTTAGACAAATGTTAGTAAAGTATAAGAAATGATAATGTATAATAATAAAAATATCAACAAAAATTTTCAAATTCTTCGATTTTTTGTTTTATTCATTTTTTTGATTTTACGGGCTTTTTACAAATTCCCCCCTTACACTTAAAGAACACAATGTCCTTATTGTGAGACATTATTAAAATTTAAATTTTAAAAACACAACTAGTCTGAAAATATGAAATGGAAAAGAAAAGAGAAAACCCGTTCTATTGAGAAGCAGAATCCAGGGCCCATATTACGATCGTGAAGGCCTGTCGCGATTGTGACTTTCTTCAAAATAAGAACAGAAGCTTTTGCTGTATAATGTCACGAGCGCGAGATGTATGTCGCGGTCACGAACTTCTTTATATCTTCAAATTCTTCGAATTTCAGACTTTGTACCTAGAAAAACTTAGAAAACAAATTTATTAAATATAATTACCTTCCCCGGACAATTCGATCTCTAGAACGCACTTGCCTTCCCCGGTAACGGTGCCAAAAACCTTGTTTTCCACTTTTCTATTGATAAGTTTAATAACTTGTACGCGAAGAGTTTGGCTAAATATCAACGGTGCCGAAAACTTGTTCACGAAAAATATGGGTGTTGTCAGTACCCCTTATCAAATAGAAAAAAAATGATAACCGCAAGTATACAGTAGCGATGTAGTTTTAAAAGATATCAATCCCGCAGGGAAGGACTAGCTCTAAAGATCAAATAGGGAAGATGGATAAAGAAAATAATATGTATTGATATTTTTGGATAGGAGGGTTAGAATGAAAAGTTGAGTAAATATAGATGTGATTGATGAGAGACTCTAAATACATAGATTTTCACTATGAACAAGTGTGGCAGAGAAAACATGCAAGTTCAACAAAGATATTACGGCGCACTAGATTAATCTAACAAACCCGGTTCAACACACTCACATGTTCAATGATTCACCGCAGAGCAACACATGAAATAACTTTTCAAATCCTAGCGCAAACGAGATAAGACTATTATATAAATCTAGACAACGTCAATACTATACTTAGTACGGGTTGCTCTCACATAGCCACATTTAGCAAGTTACCATTCCAAAAATGTTGGCTCACTAAACAGCGTTATATCATAGATCCAGTGATTATACACGATATTGTTAACCCCGAAACTACTCTTAAAATTAACGCCAACGCATATAACTTCATTAACATGAAAGACTTAACACGACATATGCATTATGACACATAGACATATCATAAACTTTGAAATAGAAAGTATAAGTAGAAAGCAAAACAAAGTTGTAAGGTATGAAACTGAAAGCTAAAGTTGATCAAACCGTATCCACTCTTTAATGGGAGTCGTCAATTCCAGCAATTCCTGCGTCTGCTTTTAATTCGGTCTCGGCCCATATAGAACCTTCGCTAGGATGCTATTCTTTGCGAATATCGAATAAACGAATATTGAAGAACGAAAACTTTTATAGATAAATGATTTGCAAGTACACTTATACAACAATCGCTCGAGAATATAGAGAAATCTAGTGATCGAAATAGGGATTCGAATCACTTAAACATTTTCTCGCTAATGCTTATGAACGTAGCGAATTCTCTATCTATACACACACTACATCTCTCTCATGCACTCTGATATTTTTCCTCTATCTCACTGCACCATGTGCCATGAAATTTGTGAGATTTGGAGCCCTATTTATAGAGTTCGAAGGGTTGCGTTTATCCAAATGAAAGGTTGTGTCCATTGGTGAAAGATTATATCTCTTCATTGTGATTGGTTGAGAAACTTTGATTCAATCCACAATGGATAGGCACCTTTTCATGATTGGTTGACTCTTGATAAGTATCTTTTCGTTGGCAGGTGATGGTGGTTGATGGTGGCTGATCATGCTTATTTAGCGGTTGGTAGTTAAGAAGATAATACCAGAAAACCATCCATGTCGCGATTGCAATGTACATGTCGCGACCATGAATCTTTGATTGGCAGATTTCTATTTCTGAAGTGAACAAGTCGTGACCGCGAATGAATGTCGCGACCGTGAATTGAGTTTTTCTTCAGAAATCGCCTTGTAACTTCACCGATCTTCGACAGCTTCGATTCTAAGCCAAATCTTCAAGTTCCAAGCATATTTTTTACACCTTTTTCACTCTTTTTTCATAGAATTCCACTTTAGTTCATTTTACTCCCAAGATTTACCTAGTATCTGGATTTGCAAAAAAAACAACTACATACCACGTGAAATCTTTTATATAAAGTATAAAAATGACTAAAACTATAGTGTTTATTGTATAAAATTTATATGATAATAAGTGTAATTATACACTTATCAGTACATCGCGGTCGTGACATGGACGGTTTTCTGGTATTATCTTTTTAACTAACAACCGCTAGATAAGCATGACCAACCGCCATTAACCGCCATCAACTACCAACAAACAGACGCCTATCAAGAGTCAACCAATCATGAAAGGGTTCCTATCCATTGTGGATTACATTAAAGGTTCTCAACCAATCACAATGAAGAGATGCAATCTTTCACCAATAGACACAACCCTTCGTTTGGATAAACGCAACCCTTCAAACTCTATAAATAGAGAGATATAGAGTGTGTATAGTTAGATTCTCTACGTCCTTAAGGGCTAGCGAGAAAATGTTTAAGTGATTCGAATCCTTGTTTCAATCTCTAGATTTTTCTATATTCTCGAGCGATTGTTGTATAAGTGTACTTGTAAATCACTTATCAATAAAAGTTTACGTTCTTCAATATTCATTTGTTCGATATTCGTAAAGAATAGCATCCTAGCGGAGCATCTGTACGGGCCGAGATCGAATTCAAAGCAAACGCAGGAATTGCGGGAATTGACGACTCCCATTAAAGAGTGGATACGGTTTGATCAACTTTAGCTTTCACTTGCATACCTTACAACTTTGCTTTGCTTTCTATGTATACTTTCTATTTCGAAGTTTATGATATGTCTATGTGTCATAATGCATATTTCGTGCTAAGTCTTTTATTTTAATCAAGTTATATGCGTTGGTGTTAATTTTAAGAGTATTTTGGAGGTTAACAATATCGTGTATAATCACTGGATCTGTGATATAACGCTGTTTAGTGAGCCAACATTTTTAGAATAGTAACTTGCTAAATGTGGCTATGTGAGAGCGACCCGTACTAAGCATAGTATTGATTTTGTCCAGGTTTATATAATAGTCTTATCTCGTTTGCGCTAGGTTTAGAAAAGTTATTTAATGTGTTGCTCTGCGGCGAATTATTGAACATCTGAGTGTGTTGAACCGGTTTGTTAGATTAGTCTAGTGTGTTGTAACTTCTTTGTTGATCTTGCTTGTTTTCTTTGCTATACTTGTTCGTAGTGAAAATCTATTTATTTAGAGTCTCTAATCTATCACATCTATATTTACTCAACTTTTCATTCTAATCTTCCTATCCATAAAAATCTCTAATCTATTTTTATTTTCTTTTATTTTGTTTTTCCACGTTGATCTTTAGACCAAACTCCTTCCCTGTGGGTTCGATATCTTTTAAAACTACATCGCAACTATATACTTGCAGTTATCATCATTTTTCTATGTGATAAGAGGTATTGACAACACCTACATTTATTTGTGAACAAGTCTTTGGCGCAGTTAATAACCAACAGTTCACGAGATTTTGGAACCATTTTTGGTTAAACTTATCAGTTGAAAAGTGGCGAACACCAACAACAAGGTGAGTATTTTCGCTACATGGATGGGCATTATTTGAGGAACACCAGACTACTTCAAGAACACGATGGTGTTTATTCTTTCTACTCCTACTCCAACCGCACCAAGAAACTCAACTTAATTCAAGAAGATTCTTCCATCGGACCATCAAATCTAATCATTAGCCATCGCAAAGAAAAAGCTCCAATGAACGTAGAAGAAGATGAAGAAGCTCCAGAAGATTGGAAGGCGAGCATGCAACTTAAATTTGACAATTGCCAAGCGGAACTTGGAGTTATGAAGAAAGACATGAAGATTCTAAAGAAAAGTAATAAATCGATGCTTTAAAAATTACTTTCATTCTTTAGAAAACAAAATTGTCAATTCACTCTGAGTCCCCTAGATTCTCCTTTACAATAGAACGGATTTATTCTTTACTTTACTTTCTCTTTTTTCAATTCTATTTTTAGACTAGCTTTAGCTTTAGTTTTTGATTTTTATTAAATGTCTCACAATGAGGATGATAAGTGTATAGTTACACTTATTATTATATAAATTTTATATAATAAACACTATAGTTTTAGTCATTTTTATACTTCATATAAAAGATTTCACGTGGTATGTAGTTGTTTTTTATGCAAATGCATATACTAGGTAAATCGTGGGGGTAAAATGAACTAAAGTGGAATTCTATTAAAAAAGAGTGAAAAAGTTGTAAAATGATGCGTGGAACTTGAAGATTTGGCTTAGAATCGAAGCTATCAAAGATCGGTGAAGTTACAAGGAGATTTCTGAAGAAAACTTAATTCACGGTCGCGACAATACCTTGCGATCGCGACATGTTCACTTCAGGAACAGAAATCTGCCAATCAAAGGTTCACGATCGCGAATCATATATCGTGGTCATGATATGGACGATTTTCTGGTATTATCTTCTTAGCTACCAATCGCCAGATAAGCATGATCAACCGCCATCAACTACCAACGAACAGACACTTATCAGGAGTCAACCAATCAAGAAAAGGTGCCTATCCATTATGGATTGAATCAAAGCCTCTCAACCAATTACATTGAAGAGATGCAATCTTTCACAAATAGATGTGACTCTTCGTTTAGATAGACGCAACCTTTCAAACTCTATAAATAGGGCTCCAAATCCTCAACAATTTCGTGCATAAGTGGATAGTGTGGAACACTAGAGAGGAAAACATTAGAGTGCAAATAAGAAGAGATATAGTGTGTGTGTGTGTGTGTGTGTATAGTTAGACTCGCTACGTTCTTAAGTGTTAGTGAGAAAATGTTTAAGTGATTCGAATCCTTATTTCGATCACTTGATTTCTCTATATTCTAGAGCGATTGTTGTAAACGTGTACTTGCAAATCACTTATCAATAAAATTTTTCATTCTTCAATATTCGTTTGTTCGATATTCGCAAAGAATAGCATCCTAGCGGAGGTTCTGTGCGGGCTGAGAACGAATTCAAAGCAGACGCAGGAATTGCGGGAATTGATGACTCCCATTAAAGAGTGGATATGGTTTGATCAACTTTAGCTTTCACTTGCATACCTAACAACTTTTCTTTGCTTTCTACTTATACTTTCTATTTTGAAGTTTATGATATGTCTATGTGTCATAATGCGTATTTCGTGCTAAGTCTTTTATGTTAATCAAGTTATATGCATTGGCGTTAATTTTAAGAGTAGTTTCGGGGTTAACAATAACGTGTATAATCACTGGATCTGTGATACAACGCTGTTTAGTGAGCCAACATTTTTGGAATGGTAACTTGCTAAATGTGGCTATGTGAGAGTGACCCGTACTAAGCATAGTATTGATGTTGTCCAGGTTTATATAACAGTCTTATCTCATTTGCGCTAGGTTTACAAAAGTTATTTCATGTGTTGCTCTACAGTGAATTATTGAACATTTAAGTGTGTTGAACCGGTTTGTTAGATTAATCTAGTGTGTCGTAACATCTTCGTTGATCTTGCATTTTTTCTCTGCTATACTTGTTCGTAGTGAAAAATCTATTTATTTAGAGTCTCTAATCTATCACATCTATATTTATTCAACTTTTCATTCTAATCTTCCTATCCATAAAAATCTCTAATCTATTTTTATTTTATTTTACGTTGTTTTTTCCCTTCCATATCTTTAGACCTGGTTCCTTCCCTGTGGGTTCGATATCTTTTAAAACTACATCACAACTATATACTTGCAGTTATCATCATTTTTCTATGTGATAAGGGGTATTGACAACACCTACATTTATTTGTGATTAAGTTTTTGGTGCAGTTATTAGCCAATAGTTCACGAGATTTTAGAACCATTTTTTATTAAACTTATCAGTAGAAAAGTTCCGAACAGACTACAAATAGAATCAAATAATACGCATTTTCAGAATTAAACACAAAAAAATAATAAATGAAAAAAACATATAAAAAATACATATAGACGAGCAATGGAGAACCCGAAGGGTGCGGCTGGAAAAAATTTGGTGAGCCCTCGGGGTTACGCCAGACATTTCTGGCGAGGGTCCCAAAGGACCCCCGCCAGAAACTCTGGCGAGGGCCCAATAGGGACCCTCGCCATAAAATTTGGTGAGGTCCCTAAGGGACCCCGCTAGATTTTTTCGCTGGAAAAATGCCGGCTGACCCAAAGTTGTTCTTTTTTTATTTACCTACAATTTTCTAGACTAAAATTCTGTGACATGGTTCAATTTTTAGTTCAATTCTAGCTCCAAAAAAGCACAAAGTTGCATAAAAAAGAGAAATAAAAATATTTCTAGCAAATACCTCGATCCGGGAGAGGTGAAGCTAGGCTGGAAAGTTAGGATCCAGTGTCTCTATAGGGGTAGTAGAAGTGAACCCCAGCATGGTGTCCCTCGTAGTCAAGCCATAAGCAACGTTAATATCGACTGAAAAGACGCCAACCACATCGGTGGGTTGAGGACTAAGGCTAGAGGGGAACCGAAGCTACCTGCTAGCGACCTTTGACAACATCTTTTCTAGAGAGAAGGAGGAGCAAGAGAGTTTAGAGAGAGAGGATGATTACAAAAGTGAAGAAATAAAGAAAGAGAAGCCCTATTTATAAAGAGAATGAGTGGGCCCCGCCTATGTATTATTATTTTGCTATTTTACAATAAAAGCCTCCTAACACAACGGAGCGGTGCACGGGACATCCCCGATATTCCCCAAACTCATTTAATTTATTTATTCCTCAAAGCTTTTAATTTTTAATTGAAGGGGCAAAATCTTTTGCTCCGCATAAACTCAATCAAATAATTAAAATATTCATTATAAAATATATTAACTTTAATTTGTCATAGGGAAACAACTCAATCTCCCACTTGGGAAACGCACACGAAGAAGGAAACAATTCGGTTCACTTCTTTAAGGCGACGTACCTTGACAACAAGCAAAGTCAATTGGAGGTTAACCCAAAAGGGGTACATAATGACCACATCGGGCCCGCACACAAGGGGTAGTAAACACCAAATAATCTCCGAAGAAAGAAACGGATTACCCAATTAAACATGGTGCCTGAAAGGAAGGCTCATGTTATCACCAATTGAGAATAAAGAAATCACCAACCACACCGGTCAGTTATTCTCTCTATCCCTTCGCTCATTTCGTATGATCATATTGGCTGCTCGACCAGCAGTGATCACATAAGGAGCAGCTGTGAGCACGGGATTTTGTACCAGCTCGCACGTTCAATGATGACTATTTTTCAGGATTTTATCCTTGAATCACACAATTTTCGAGTGTCTAGATGTCTCCAAATGGGAATCTTCCTCGTCTCTGAATTCAAAAGGACTTTTCTAATAAAATTCTTTAATTTTTCCCTTTAATTCATAAATTAATTAAAAAATATGAAAATACACAAAAAACACGAAAACATAGCGGGGAACTAGATCTAGAGCCTGTCTTGCCAAGCTTTCTGGCGAGGCTAGCCTCGTCAAACTTTGGCGAGCCTTACCAGAAATTTAGCGAAGAGCCTTGTTAGACTTTGTCTGGCGAGCCTCCTTGCCATTTTCTGGCGAGGATCGCCAGAATTTCTACCAATCCTCTCAAGAATTTCCTACCTTTTTTGGATTTCCGGGATTTTTCTTACAAATAGTAGGGAATTTTTCGATATTCAAGACCAGATTTTTTCAGATAAAAATATAGCCTTTAGAACTGCATTGGATTTCAAGAATCAAGACAACTATTTTTCGGAATTACACTACAATTCTTTTACCTAAACTAAAAGACTAGGAGGATTTCCTAAGGTCAGGCGGATACCTTCGAAGTGGATTCGTTCCGTAAGGGTAAGCCTCTGAGTTCCTAGAATTGCCAATCTTGTGCTTTCGGCTTTCCATTTCTTCTTCTACTTTCATCTATGGACCTAGGATTTCCAATATTTTATTTCAATGTTGTAATTTCTCTTCATCTATAATTTCTTTGTTAAAGAAGATGTATGTTAGAATACCCCCATGAAGGGAATAAAATATATTCCTAGATAATAGGCCTCACCATTTTACCATTCGAACAATTTCATGAATTAAAATGAGCAAACCTATGTGCTAATAAAACGAACCATTTTATTTAAATAACAAACCTATTATCGTGATTTATTTTTTATAGGCTACACGGGCCTCGCTAAATCAAAAATCAAGCATACATGAAATATATCCTGTGCTAATCTTTTTAGATGCGGGTAGTTTAGGATTAGATGTATGCCTAGGGTTTTAATTTTCCTTCAGGTATCGCAATTTCATTTTTTTGGAAAATGTAATTAATAGATTAGGTGGTTGGTTGCATCCCCCGAGGTTTTATAATATTTAATCTTTACTTTTTTGCATTTACTTTTCGCATTTATTTACTGCTCTATGGATTGATTTACTGCTTTTCTATATGTGAATTTTACATTATAACTCAAAAACGACATAAGTTTGAATATGCAAAATTAAGAAATATAGTTTTCTATAGATGTAATATAATGTGATCCAATGAGAAATAAGTAACTTATCTCGAACCTGAATCTCTGTGTCTTAGTGGGCCTTCTCCTGGATGTTAAGCCTCACAGGACTCTAATGCTAGGAAAGAGTTAATCCAGGTGGTGACTTCACACTAAAAGATAGCTGATTCGGGTTTGACTGATCTAAAAATATTTTCACTTTCTCTACAAACCTTTTCTGGGTCCCCAGCCCGGTACTTTTTTAAATACCCTGGTGGACCGCACCTCTCATCTCCACATGCTCTCGGCCCATCTCTCCGTGTCGTTCGCTCACAATTGCCACATGTCCTGCCAAGATTGGTTTGACTTATCTAATTTGACACATTTCATGCGAGTCTGTTACACTCTCCAAACCAAGACTGGTTATGTGTGTCGAAGGGAGCTGTGAGGTGCACTTTTTTAAAGGAGAGGGAGCTACGGAGACCTTTTGAAAGGTTAGGGGGGTAGTAGGTTGAAGTTCGATAGGTGAGGGAGCTGTTGATGCATTTAGCCTAGATTATTTAATTACATTGACTTGAAATGTCAGTTAATTAATAATCACTTCTTCACCACGTCTTGTAACATTAAATGTACAAGAAATCCCGAATCAGTAATTCTAAGCTCATGATCCTTTAGGTCTGTCCATATGTTGGCAATGGGCTTCACCCATAGACTGGAAGCAAATTCTAGCAAACCATTACAACCCCCAATTGGGACAAAATACAGTTATCTAATCTAGATACTGAACCTAGTAGTTAACTCGCAAAATCCTTTGCTCTCGACATCTAACTGGTGAACAAGGCATTATAATTATCACCCTCTATTATAGTTCATCAGCATCGGCGCAATGTCTTTCACTTTCTCAAATTGAAATGGCAATCTTTTAACTATAACACTAATAACATGTTCATAAAATAAACTGAGCATACCCATGCTTGTAATCCAATATTTAAGGATCTGTTAGGTGTATACCACAGATTACCTAATTCTAGGTTACTAGTATGTTGCAATTAAGTCTAAGGATAATCAAGACCTACTTAGCATGGATCGGTCCAGCCCATGTCCCCGACATGTGCCCATGTTCATGATCTTCTTAACAAACAACATAGTAAATCCATTACTATAGATCATCTAACATACAAATCTTTAGTTCTATCATTCCCATGACCTAATAGACTTGGGATAATTTTATGATTTATAATCAACGAATACCCTACTCATATTATAACACAAGAAATAAATGCAGTCGGTTCATTGCCTTCGTTTATACGACACAATTCATGTAATACAAGTTATCATAAATTATTACGAGTGAATGCCTATGACCTAGGGCACACCAACAATCTCTAACTTAAACTAGTTCACAGTAGGTATTACCCTAATCTTTGACGATGCGTAATAACCTTTCAACTCCATCCATGATGGCGTAATTGACAAACAATCTTTGAATGTCTGGTAGGATAACCTATCCAATCCTTTCTCAAAGGACTCTTAATTAATGGGCGTGTTGGAACTTTACTCATCTATTCTTGGTGATTGAGTTAGAATGAAAACCTCGTTGAGTCAAACCGCTATTCCACATGTTAGCTATACAAAGTATCCTAACCCTTCGTGGCCCACTAAGAAACATAATGTGTCCTACTAAGCATGTTGCACATTATGCTCCAGTGTATGGAAGAGGTTTGAATCCGAGAAACTCTTTAAACGACTCAATATTTGATGGAATAATTTATTTGGTTATATAACAAATTTGGATGGTGTAATTACGAAGACTAAAACATTTGTTTAAAACTTTGAAACAAATTTTATTTAATATCATATAATTACACGTGTTATAATTTATCCAAATAATTGGTGAAACCATCAACTTAGATAATTGTGATCTCAAGCCTATTAAAGCTCATATGACTTTTAGTCATATACCAAAATGATCAATTTTGCTCCCACTCGAATTTTGGGGATCACAATTCCTAACCTTGATGTATCCATTTGCATTGGTACTATAATCAAATGAGTAAATTTCACATTTAACATATTTCATTTATATAAAGTTTTAGCCAAAAACCTATAACACAAAATATGTAAATCATTTATAAAAAAATAAAATTAAAGGAACTTTTCCATATACAAATGCAATTAAATTTTATAAAAAAATTTAGCCTTAAATTTTATCAAGGAAATTCTACATTGAGTTCCAATCGTTAAAATTTATCGAAATTTTCAAGCCTTAAAACTCATGGTATTTGATCAATAAAATATCCAAAACAATTTTAATTTCAATGAAAAATTCAATCCATAGTTTTATCAAATTAAATTTTAATGTGAAAAATATCACAACTAAACATATAAATTGAAAACCCGATTTTCATAAAAACATTTGAACCCGGAGTCAATGGTAGTTTGTCCCAAACATCCTGCCGAACCATGACGGTAGCTCCTTGCGGACTGCTTCACTATGCAGCTGCATCTTGCGAGAGCTATTGCTGTTGCAGCTACTGATGTGCACAGCAGTAGCTCCCGTAAGGGAGCCACTACTGCCACAACAATAGATTGTATCCAGTGCTGCCCACTGCTATACAATCCTGCGACGGCTCCTGTGGCGGAGCCGCCGCGCTCCGGCAATCGGTAAAAAAATTAAAAACGAAGCTTTATTTTTTTTAATTAAAATCAAAAAATTTAATTGAGTTAAATTAAACACAAATTTTAACACTAAACATTTACATAATTAACAAGAATATAAATCAATTTTATTATCTTGCGAAAACTCGTGGGAAATAATAACAAAACCCATGAAGTAAAATTTTCTTAGGCTATATCAATTAACAAAAGAATCCTTATAAAATAAAATCATCGTATCAATTTGAAAGAAACTCCCTCATGATACCAATTGAAGGGATTTGTCATCGAAAAAAATCACAAAGGCGGAAACTGATTGAAATTCTCAAATCCACGAGGATCTTTTATCGAATACCATACAATGAATTTTCAAATCGTGAATTAAAGCATGGAAAACTCACATTGAGTGTTTTTAAAAGGAGTTGATGAAGATGGGGCTTTCAAAATGGAAGCCCTCTAAGATTACGTGCACGAACCCCTCTTGAATCGGGATCGGTGCTAGCCGAAGAAGATAAAGAAAAATTCAAAGAAAAACTCCAAGAAACTCAATTCCTTACATAACATAAAACATGTATCTGGCTACCATTATATTTGGGAGGGTGTACACGTCTAGTTTTATTAGAATTAGGTTTTTATTTTGTTTTATATTTTATTCTATTTTTACTCTAATTAGTTTATTAGAGTTAGGTTTAATTTAATTATAAATTTGACCCAATAAAAACTTAATTTAATAATTAAACCATCAAGTTTAATTTCTTAAGTAATTTCTAAATCTAAAACTATAATTGCATAGACCATTTAAATCATGATAAAACAGCCCCCAACAAAAAGGTGACATTATTTATAATTTAAAATTTAACCCATAGGTAAAATTAATACAAAACAATTTAATCAATTTGAATGTCATACTACAAATTAGTTAAACTAACTAATGTAGTTAACCAATCATTATAGCATGAAAATTTTATTGAATAAATTTATTCAATTAAATTATTTAACATATGAATTTATTTAATTGTTAATTAAACAAGTACCATATGTAAATACATTTAATCAACTTAATTTGACTTTAATGAATATATAAATGATATTATATTATATCATTAACTAAATTAATTCATTAAAATTACATAGATTATTCAATTACATTGACTTGATATGTCAATTAATTAATAATCACTTCTTCATTACGTCTTATAACATTACATGTATAAGAAATCCCGAATCAGTGATTCTAAGCGCAGATCCTTTGGGTCTGTCTATATGTTAGAAATGGGCTTCATCCCTAGATTGTAAGCGGGTTATAGCAAACCATTACAGCCCCCAATTGGGATAGAATATAGCTATTTAATCTAGATACTGAACCCAGTAGTTATCTCGCAAAATCTTTTGCTCTCAACATCTAACTGATGAACAAGACATGGTAACTATCACCCTCTATTATTGTCCATTAACGTTGGCGCGATGTCTTTCAATTTCTCAAATTGAAATGGCAATCCTTAAACTACAACACTACGAATAACATGTTCAAGAAAAAAACTAAGTATACCCATGCTTGTAATCCAATATTTAAGGACCCCTTAGGTGTATACCACAGATTACCCAATTCTAGGTTACTAGTATGTTGTAATTGAGTCTAAGGATAATCAAGACCTACTTAGCATGGATCGGTCCAGCCCCTGTCCCCGACATGTGCCCATGTTCACGATTTGCTTAACAAGCGATAGTTTATCCATTACTGTATATCATCTAACATACAAATCTTTAGTTCTATCATTCCCATGATCGAACAGACTTGGGACAATTTTATGATTTATAATCAATGGATACCCTACTCATATTATAGCACAAGATATAAACGTAGTAGGTTCATTGCCTTAATTTATATGACACAATTCATGTAATACAAGTTATCACAAATTATTAATAACAAATGCCTATGAACTAGGGCGCACTAGCAATCTCCCACTTGAACTTGTTCACAATAGGTATTGCCCTAATGTTTAACAATTCGTAGCAACCTTTCAAACTCCATCCATGATGGCGTTTAGCCAAAAAATCTACAACATCATTCCTATGTCAACCCTTTTGTAATGACATTTCTTTGACATATTATTATCCTTTTTTTGGATAAAATGACTTTCAAACATTCTAAACACATGTTTGGATTCAGTAATTGGGTCCCTTTACTTGTGCTATGGCACCCGTTTTTGTCATGATAAACACTAAGTAAGCTTAGGATGGTTTTCCTTATTCCTACCTCACTTATGAACTTCCCTTATCCTTAGAACATCCTTTGTAGCATCACATGCTACCATGTTCTCAGTATCTACCGTAATTAACAATAATACTTTGTATAGACCAATCTCGATGATGTCTTTTTTCTCATGCCCTCCACATATACCTTCATGAATTTCTCTAAGGATGTAGTTAACGTCACTTTAAACAAGACATTTCTTCCATTGATGGGTTAGTGACTTTTTATACAATTGTCATCCTATAACTACATACTAAAAATATTTCCTCACAATCTTTTGAGCCTCAGCTTCTTGCTTTGGTAAAATTGAAATTGTGAGATATTTAAAGATCAGATTATACCATTCTAAAGCTATCTCCCTCAGCTCCTCATGCATCATAAACACTTCTCTTCTCACAAAACTTGGTGTTGGTATGATGATGATGGTACATTAGAGCATATTTTCCCCTGTCAGGTCTGAGGCAGCCTTGGCTAACCTATTTGCTTCCCTATTTGATTCTTGCGAAATATGCAAGACTTCAATCTTTTATCCTTCGGCACTTATCTAGGTTATTAAACTTTTTACAATGAGTAGATAACGCTGCATGATCTCATCCCTTGTAGCATAATTGCCTCCTAACAAGTTTACAACTAGTTTTGAATTGTTGCAGATCTTGGCTCGGTCCGGCTTGATTGCTTTGACCAATTGCAGAGTCAAAATTAATGCTTTGTACTCTGCTACATTATTTGTGATAGGAAATGATAAATGAGCAGCTTGGTTAATAACGATTCTTCCAATACCGACCATGTGAATGACTATGCCTCCTTGGCATTAGGCTGAACTTCCATCAATGTCAATTGTCCATACTTCACTTATCCCCGCTTCTTATATTGGGGGTGTTTCTTCTGGGATGAAGTCTGCAAGTACTTGTCCTTTCAAGGCCTTCTCAGGTTCAAACCTAGATCAAATTCTGATAATTTAAGGGCCCACTCTATTAGTATGCCTGATGTTTTTGGCTTCTAGATTATTTTCTTCAAGCCAAGATCAGTCTTCACCAAAATGGTATGCTACTAAAAATAATGTATGAGTTTTTTTATAAGCGATGATGACCGCATATACCATTTTTTCAAACCGAGGGTATCTTAATTTTGCATCCCTAAGAACCTTACTATAATAATAAATTGGGTACTACTCAGCTTCTTCCTCCCTTACCAACACCATGCCTAGCGTCTATTCAGAGGTGTTGATGTACAAATACAATGTCTCATAGAAATTGGGTTTACTTAGTAATGTTGGTGAAGATATGAACTTCTTAAACTCTTTAAAGGCTAACTTACATTCCTTGATCCAAGTGAAATTATTTGCTCCTTTGATAGCTTTATAAAATGGGAGGCATCATTTTGTTGAACAAGAAATAAAATATCCCAAGGCATTTATCCTTTCATTGAGCTTTTGCATATCGTTCATGCTTCTTGGTGGTGCAAGGTCTATAATTGCTTGTATTTTATCCAGGTTGGCTTCAATTCCTCTCATGGGTACCAGAAAACCTAATAATTTCCCTACCAAAATACTGAATACACACTTGTCGAGGTATAGTTTCAATTATACTCATTCAATTTGTCTAACACATTTTTTACATCTGATGGGTGTTAAGATACCGACCTGCTTTTAACAACCATGTGTTCGCAAGGTTTTGACTCTACTAATTCTGAGGGCTTATATTCTATAAAGAAGTTAAAAACCTTGTCCCCCACTTTTTTACTAATAAGATAAAAGTTCTAAATACGAACAGGTGTTGTCAATACCGCTTATCAAATAGAAAAATGATGACCACTGCAAGTATACAGTTACGATGTAGTTTTAAAAGATATCGACTCCACAAGGAAGGAACCAGTTCTAAAGATCAACAAGAGAAATGGAACAAAGAAAATAAAATAGATTATTTTATTTTAGTTGGGTTGGTTGGAATATGATGGTAAATATAAATGTATAAATAGATTAGAGTTGAAGAAATCGGTATAGATTATCCCTACGAACAAGTTTAGCAAAGAAAACATGCAAAATCATCAAAGATATTATGTACACTAGACTACTTTAACAGATTTGGTTCTAGACACTCAGATATTCAATTATTCACCGTAGAGCAACACATGAAATGACTTTCTAAATCTAGTGCAAACGAATGAAGATGATTATATAAACCTGGATAACAATAATACTATGCTTAGTACGGGTCACTCTCGCATAGCCATATTTAGCAAGTTACCATTCCAAAAATGTTGGCTCACTAAATTGCATTATAATCATAGATCTAGTGATTTACACAATCTCGTTAACCCCGAAATCACTCAAAAAGTTAACTCAAAAGCATATAACTTAATTAATATAAAAGACTCAACACGAAATACACATTATTACACATAGACATATAATAAACTTCAAAATAGAAAGTATAAGTAGCAAAGCAAAGTTGTAAGGTATGCAAGTGAAAGCTAAAGTTGATCAAACCGTATACACTCTTTAATGGGAGTCATTAATTCCTGCAATTCCGGCATCTACTTTGAATTCGGTCTCGGCTCGTACAGAACCTCCGTTAGGATGCTATTCTTTGTGAATATTGAACAAATGAATATTGAAGAATGAAAACTTTTATTGATAAGTGATTTGCAATTACACTTATACAACAATCGCTCGAATATGTAGAGAAATCTAGTGATCGAAATAAGGCTCGAATCACTTATACATTTTCTCGCTAACACTATGAACGTAGTGAAATCTAGATATTTTCACTCTCTATCTATGCAACATTATGCACTATTTTCCAAACAATACCACCCATAAAATTTTTGTGATTTGAACTCTATTTATAGAGTACGAAAGGTTGCATCTATCCAAATGAAGAGTAGTGTCCATTGGCGAAGAATTGCATCACTTCATTATGATTGGATGAAAGGTCTTATCCTTATCCATAATGGATAGGCACCTTTTCAAAATTGGTTGTCTTCTAAAAGGTGTCTTTTCATTTGGTAGTTGATGGCGGTTGATCGTTCTTATCCGGTGGTTGAAAGAAGAGAAGAGTTGACCAAAAAACTGTTAAGTTCATGATCGTGAATGTTTGTCACGACCGTGAATACTTGGTTGGTAACTTTCTTTTGTGAAGGATAACAAGTCACGACCGCGATATATTTATCACGATAGTGATATGCCTTTTTCACATGATTCCTCTTTGCAATTTCTACCAATCTTTGACATCTTCGATCCTTTACCAATTCCTTAAGTTCCACGCATCTTTTTGCACCTTTTTCACTCTTTTTACATAGAATTCCATTTTAATCATTTTACTTCCAAGATTTTCCCAGTACCTGCATTTGCATAAAAAATAACTACATACCACATGAAATATTTTATATAAAGTATAAAATGACTTAAACCATATCATTTTATGATTGAAAATATTATGATAATAAGTGTAAATATACACTTATCAAACCCCCACACTTAACTTTTGCCTTGTCCTCAAGGTAAACAACAGAAGTGTATAGAATAATAATGCAATTTCGTACCTTATTTGGTGAAAGGCTATTGTAATGAATACCACATTCCACATTGCATAATATTCAAGTCAAGTAACATCATTTCCCACAAGTTAGTAATGTGCAATTTATATAGTCTAGTTGCATACCTTTGCTCTTAATGAAGGTTCAACCGAATCGCTTCTTCATATAATTGTTATATACATACTCAAATATTTCCTTCTCTTAAGTATAGCATAAAGTATAAAGGACAAAGGGAGCACACTTTGAATAATTTTGATCTCAAGGTATTTTTAGGTAACCTAGAATGCTAAACATATAGTGGTTGCATTTTATGCTCCATACCACTCTCCCCTTTTTTTAGTGGTTGCATTTTATGCTCCATACCACTTTCTCTCATTTTTTTCTTTTAAGCATATTTTTTTAAGTACTTTATACTTTGCACCCATTTTTCGTGCTATGCCACTTTTCTTTTTTCACTCATTGAATGGTTGCAGTTTCTGCTCCGTACCATTCCTCACATATTGCACAACTCATTGGTTATCCTCTCGTTCTTTTGATTTTTTCTCTCAATACTCTCATCCTTTATTAATCAATTTCAAAGTATTATGGGTATAGTTTCCCAACACTTTAAACACACTCAATACTTATAGGACTTATTCAAGATTTGCATATAAAACTCATAGTAAAAACACTACTAGATATTACTCCACTTAAACTTATCAGTAGCATTAAACTAAAACTATACAACTTATACTGATTCATGTTAATGAAATGTATATCGAAACTTACTTGGAATGTTGCTTTCGAATGTTACTCAACACTCATCCTTGCCAAATTGATAAATGTTGTGCTAATAAACGCTCAAATTCAACATGCGCTCTGAACTTTGCACTAGCAAACTTGTAATACCTAACACTCAAAATAACCTTGGACAAAGGTTAGTATAGTATAGGTATGGATAATGTATAAATAACACAAAAATCAACTAAAATTTTCAAATTCTTCGATTTTTTTCATTTTATTTATTTTTTTGGATTTTTCGGATTTTTTTCAAACACCCCCCACACTAAAGAACACAATGTCCTCGTTGTGGAATACTTTATTAAAATTGAAAATTTAAAAACTAATCACACACAACTAAAAAGAAAATAAAAGAAAAAGAATTTAAACCCGTTTTACTCATCTGAACTTGAATCTGGAGAACTTGGTGAAATTTCCAAATTCTGCAGTTTAAAGTAAGTATTCAACTTGCGGTTCAATGAAATGTTGGATTTCGTTAGTTGATGAACATCTTGCTGTATTGAGGCAATGTCTAGACATGCTTGGTCGACATCTTTCACGAACTTTCCTCACCAAGTATCATTTGTACTTCCAGAGGCTTCTTCAACATCTTCATCTTGTTGGTTCTCTTGAGAAGTAGATCCATCTGTCGGTCTAAGCTTCCTTACCCTTACTTCATATGGTAAAAACATAAATTTTCCATAGTCTTCTTTGACCAATCCTGCTCTCTTCATATACACTCCACCCATAAAGTTGAATCCTTCTCTTGGACTATATTGATAGGGTAGTTGATTCTTAGCACCTAGAATAATCCTGTAAATTGTATTTGCCCCTCCAATTCTAGCCTTTTTATGTGTAGTAAGACTAGCAATGGATTCTATTACGTACATCGGAAATTTTGGCCGTAGTTACGAAAAACACACTCTAATATTACCAAATCTTTCATCGACACTTTTGTAGTCTCGTGTTGGAAGAATAGACTGTGGAGGTAAAGTAGGCTATTACTCTGAATGTTTTTGTTGGATGAGTTTTTGACATCGTATCGATCCAATCCCGTTAACTCAGTCCAAACATCCATCAAATCATAGTCTTCATCTTTCTCGATCTCTTCATACGTTCCTCCAAAACCGAACCATTTGATTAAATCTATCAAAGTGAATTTATATTCTTCTCCTCCATTCCTGAATTTCCATTTCAATAAATTCCCATCTTCTTGAATAGTCACCAAGAACTCAAGAACCCATTCCTCGATAAAAGGAAAATGCATATTCACAAACTTCTCCAATCCAAATAGTGAAAAATACTCCTCTACTTCCGCGTGAATCCCATCATCAATAGCAAAAGTAGGATCGTAGAAAAGCATACCGTGAAAATCAAGCTTTTAATTGTCAAGTATCTTTCAACTTCTTCTTCACTATAGATTGGAAAGGGACAACCAAATTTATCTTGTTGATTCACCAATTTGCTCTTTCCTTTTGATGATGATGGTTTCTTGGGTGCCATTAGAATGGAATTCAAGAACTTTGAAAGGAAGATTTGTGATTGATTCTTGGAAAACAAAGAAAACTTGCTTTTGCAAAGGATTGAGATTGTGAAAAAGAGTTATTGTGAAAACAAACTAGGAAAAGTGTTATTTATATAGAAAATAGGGTATTAATTACTTTTCCAAAGGATATTTAATAAATATAACCATTAAAATATAGCTGTTACAGCAATAACTGTTGTACAGATTGCACGGGTAGAATTCGCGAAGGTTAGTTACAATCGTGACTCTCTCTTATACAGAAATAGAGAGTTCAGACCATACTTATTACGAGCGCGATACAGGTCACGGTTGCAATATGACAAAATCCAAAAAATTTTGTTCTTTTCTTTAATTTGGAAAAACTACACTAATACATAAAAACAAATAAAAATATACTAATATATTATACTATATATAGATTTTAGGAAAATATAAGAGATTTAAGGATCAATGGAGTTTTTCAACCCCTTGACTTCATATTCATGGATGAAATCCAACTTAACAACTTCTTGGATGCAACCATCAACCAAGTCAAGTTTCATGCAAATATCTTCATCCATAGGATATTTATCAACTTTACCCATGTTAAATTCAACAGTATCATCTCTTATCCTTAACTTAATTTTGCCTTCCGAAACATCTATCAATGATTTACCAGTATGCATGAAAGGTCTTCCTAAGATTATAGGACACTTTTCATCATATGCAAAATCTAACACAAAAAGTCTGTTGGGAAAACAAATTTATACACTTTAACTAGTATATATACTATTATACCATAAGGACGTTTAATAGACTAGTCAGCCAATTGCAAGACCTTATTTGTCCTTTTAACTTCATCATCAAGCTTCAACTCTTTGAAGATTAATAAAAGCATAAGATTTATATTAGCCCCAAGATCACATAAACATTTTGGAAAAGAAATGTTTCCAAGTTTACACAGAATTGTGAAACTTCCTGGATCTTTAAGTTTAGTGGGCATTGTAGCAGTTATTATTTTACTACAATCTTCAGTTAAAGATACTTTTGATATTCCTTCTAAACTATGTTTACGAGATAAAAGTTCTTTAATAAAATTACCGTAGTTAGGAATCTGAGTAATGGCTTCAATGAATGAAAGATTGATTTCCAGACCTTTAAGTTTGTTGATGAATTTGATGAATTGCTTATCCTCATTTTTCTTCTTCATTCTATGTGGAAATGGTGGTTGAGGGGGATTAACCTTTCTTGATATAGGTTGTTCATCCTCTTTTGTTTTATCATTTGATTTACTTGGATATTCATCTGGTACTTCCACAACATCATTAGCAAGCATACCTGAAGGATTTGGTTCATCTAGCAATTTACCACTACGAAGGGCTATAGCATGCACATTTTCCTTAGGATTTCCTTCTGTGTTACTAGGTAAGTGGCCTTTTCCCCTAGATGGAATAGCATTTGCCAATTAATCAATTTATATCTCCAAATTATGAATGGAAGATGATTGATTTATAAACATTTGATCCATCTTATTCTCTAACTTTTTGTAACATTCCTCAGACTCTGATTGTTTATTACAAACTCCCTCTAGAAACTTGTCTATTTTACTTGTTAACTGCCCTATTCTATCAGTACCCTGATAATTCTTTTATTGATTATCACCATACTTCCAATTAGAATTCCTATATTTATTTCCATTATTGCCATAAGAATTCCCTTGACTTTGAACATAACTTAATTGCTCCCCTACACATGGGTTAAAGTTACACTCAAAAGCAGTGTGTCTGATTTGACCA
>CATIWQ010130869.1:0-12835 GCA_949673415.1 Euphorbia schlechtendalii | reverse complement strand
TCCTAATTAACTAATTAGGTTTTAGATTAATTCTAATTATAAATTGGTCCCTTTAAATTTGTAGTTTAGTAATTTCTTAAACAAATTTAAATGCTATCTTTTATAATTTACAAATTAACCCCTTGAATAAAATTAAAACCTTACATTTAATCAAATTTAATGTCATACTATATTAATTCAATTAACTTAAATAGCTAACTAATTATTTTAGCATGACAATTTTATTGATTAAATTTATTCAATTAAATTATTTAATACATGAATTTATTTAATTGTTAATTAAATAAATAGCATATATCAATACATTTAATCAACTTAATTTTACTTTAATGAATAACATAAAATACATTATATTATACCGTTAACTAAATTACTTGGAGTTAGATAGATTATTCAATCACATTGATTTGACATGTCAATTAATTAATAATCGATTCTTCATCAAGTCTTGTAACATTACATGTACAAGAAATCCCATATCAGTAGTTCTAAGCACAAGATCCTTTGAGTCTGTCCATATGTTGGCAATAGGATTCACCCATAGACTGTAAGCAGATTCTAGCAAACCATTATAAACCCTAATTGGGACAAAGTACAGCCCTCTATTAAAGATACTGAACCCAGTAGTTATCTCACAAAGACCTTTGCCAGCTGACATCAATATGATGAATAAGAGGCATGGCGTTGTCACCCTCTTATGCAGTTCATAATATTTCTTGATCTAGAATAAAATGACAAAATAAGTCAGTGACTTATTGGACGTCCTTATCACTTTTATTTATCAAGTGGTCGGTGATTCATTTCGATTTATCCAATCGCATGGCAATTCTATCACTTCAACACTACTACTAATGTGGTCATGAAATATAAAAAGCATACCCTTACTTGTAATCCAAGATTTAAGGACCTGTTAGTAATATTGTACAGCATACTCAATTCCACATCAATAATAAGTTGAAATCAAGTCTGATGACAATTGAGACCTACTCAGCAAATTGTCTATGACATACAACCATGTGACTTTGCTGTGTGGATCGGTCCAGCCCCATGTTTCCAACATATGCCCATGTTCATGATCTACTTTACCAAGTGACATAGCAACTGCATTGCCATAGATCATCCAACATACAAGTCTTTCAGTTTATTCATTCCAATGATTAAAATAGACTTGGGACATTTATGATTATCAATCAATGGATACTCTACTTGTATTATAACACAAGATATAAATGAAGTAGATTATTGCCTTTATAATGTGACATTGCATAAACCAATGCCTTTAGAACTAGGGCACATCAACAATCCTAACAATCTCCCACTTGAACTAGTTCACAGTAGCCATTGCCCTAATCTTTATAGATCCGACCTAACCTTAAGCTTCATCCACGATGGACTTTTAGTTTGACAATCAACAATATTATTCCTCTGTCAACCCCATGTAATGACATGTCATATGACATACTGAACATGTGTTTAAACTTATTGACCAGGTCTCTTTAGCTTGTGCATTATCCCCCGTTTTATCAATGAAAAACATCAAGTATGTCTAGGATCCATCCATCTTAACTTACTTATGAACTTCCTAGTCCAAACACCTCCCATTGTAGCATGACATGCTACTATGTGCTCAGTTTCGGTTGTAGAATTAACAAATATACTGTATAGAACTCTCAGCTCATATTATAACTTTCAGCAATCTTAACAAAACTAGAATACTTCTAATCTTTAGGTATAAACCAATTGGATCAAATCTAACTTTATAGATTTCTATCCTAAGGGTCATTCTCGTGGATCCAATCTAGCAACGTAGATCTACATCTCAAAAGAATATCATGGTTTTGCTTAAAGCTCGCATTACAAAGTATTCACTTAAATTTTAGTGAACTACTTCCAATTAACCCAATTATAACTATAATATCTCAATACAATGTTTTAAAATGTGACCATGATTCTAAATAACATCACATATACACATTGTCCATAAAAGTATCATTAAATGACTACTTGAAAATTTCATGCATTCTATTTCCTTAACACCTAAAGGTGATACAATCTAGTTATTAACTAAATTATGGTCTATAGATTGCATTTCAACTTTATTGACTTTTACACTATTAAGCCAATTAAGGAGTTTCAATAGCCTTCCAATGGGTTCAAAGCCTCTTACTCATGCTATATGATAATGGTCATCACCAATCTTGAGAAAGCGTGTCCCTCAAATTTGTAAGTGAACTGTCATGCCTTTTCAGGTGAATTGTGACTTTACAACTTATACTTTGAATGCATGAAGTTTAAATGTTAAATATAACTTGTCATTTGAGGAATTTTTACTCCTTCAACTTGTTAGTTCAATCGTGCTCCCACTAATTTTCTTAAAGATTGAAATCTCTTAGAAAACACCCTTGCAAGCCTCAAACATCATGTTTAGGCAAGGTCGTAGGTGCAATACCCTTTGGGTTTCCAATGGGTAGTTCACAAATAGGCTTAAATTGATTTTGTGCCAATCTAACATCAAAATTATGACATAGATTATTAATCTTGTGTCAACAATGTGACTCATATTTCACTTTTCAAAATCAAGTGAAAGACTCATTAGGCTTTAGCCTATCCATTCTTCATATGGTGCTCTTTCGATAGCCTCAGTCAAAGTGTGATGCATTTAACTTGTACTGCAGAATTTTATCCTTAGTTCAGGCTTCAGGAGATCAAAATGAATTATTTTAAGTATACCATGTCTACATAGCATTGTTCCTCCCTTTGAATACTCCATCACAATGGTGTGCTCTAGGAGGACTGAGTTGTGAGTCTATTTCACACTCTCTCAAAATTATTCAGATTAGGTTTTAATATACTTGGTTTCTTGGTTAAACCAAAAGCCTTTACATTATAACCTATTAATTTCTTTATTCTATTCTCAAAGTCCTTGACTCAAGGTCTATGGATCTAATCTCATTAGTCATGCTAATTGAAATTCATCTTCGAGAGTAACCTAGAAATCTGTCTATTTCCAACTATCATGCTTCTGGACTTATATACACTTCCACTATGTTTTGGGTCCATCATGCTAGTTGCTCATTAAAAAACTTAGTGAAAAAGCATATAAGTCTAAGGCCCTACGAATGCTCCCACTACATCTCAGGCTTACTAGAATATTGCCACTTCTACAAGTTTGTTGAATAGCTTATGCGTTATTTCACCAAGTATACAAAGAACTCACGTGGTCAAATGATTATCAATCAAGTGATCCCAACCTTTATCTGTAGATAGCTTAGTCATGTGCCTCTCATTAACTTAATTTAAATAACTTTTGGATATAGACTAGATCAAGAATCTCATGCTTATCCATTTTGTATGTATGTTATCAATCAAATCCATTTTGATAGACTCAAGGATGAACTATTCCAAACTTTTAAATTTAGGAATAACAATTCTCAAATATTTACGTTCTATTCATTGAAAAAATCGATATCTAGAAACATCCTTGATTAAAATAGAAATAAAGTTCACGCTATTAGTGAGTACAAAGTTTCATCCTTTCATAATCAAAATTATTTATCGGCTATCCTAAAGTTACATTCTTTAATCTTAATGAGTGTTACAAGAACACCATTTATGATTTAAGAATTCATCTCTTAGGATCCCAACCATCTCTCATCTTAAAATCATGTGCAATATCGATGTTAGAACACATCAATTAGTTATTACTTCAGATGTTGAAGAGAGATAATTACAACTCTATTAATAATACCTTTATGAAGAACATTTAATGCCCTTCATGAAATCTATCAAAATATTTAAGGACATGTTCTTATATTGTTTCCAATATACTTGTATTTGACATCAATGTCCTTTGGACGTAGTATAGACTTAACTTTCATTAAGTCATGAGACCCTTGACTAGCAATATCTCATTCAATGCTCTTATGTTAAACATTCATCAACCATCAACTCTAGCTGAGTCCCATTAACCGAACCCTTGGCTAGCTAAAGAAACTATTGTATCTTACTAGTCATACTCATCTATGGCATGTGGGCCATAGTGAATTGGTTATAGGATTCAAGCAGAAAGGCCAAGATAGTTCTAACTATTAAGTCTCATACTAATACACTAATATGAACCAAACTCTTAGTGAGTTTCTTCATATTCTATACATCAGTATTCACAGAGATTATAGTATCCATCTTATATGATTGAAAAGCCTTAGAGATCAAGGATTTCTCTTGATAAAGTTGCTCATGAAATGTCTTGTTAAGAGACTTTACCATAGCATATGCTTGTATCTCCTCTAACTGTTTGCATAATTCATGAACCATTATAGCCAACATAAGGTGTTTACATCCCTCCTTTTCATTTTTTAATTTACATACCACCTTATACCGATATAATATATCTTCTAGTGAGCATTTGGCCTATCTATCAAATTCCTTTGATTCATGTCTCAAAACAAATCTTGAGCCCAATCAAAGAAGTATTGCCTAGATAGCAATCCATTTCAAGGATATATCATAGTTTGAATTATTGGTTGTTAGTGTTGCTGAAATTAGTTTATTATTCTACAAAGAATGATCAATACAAGGTTAAAAATAAAAATCTTTAAAGCCATTAAATAAATTAATTAATGTTGATTAATTAATGTTGATGATTTTATTGACTTTCTCCAAGAATCACAACCCTTCAATAATGAGTCGGATTGAGCCCGAACATAGAACCCATTAATGAATGTCTGGTAGGATAGACTATTCAATCCTTTTCTCAAAAGGACTCTTAGTTGATGGACGTATTGGTACTTTAGCCATTTGTGTTCTTAGGCCTAATTGAGTTAGAACGAAAACCCGTTGAGTCAAACTGCCAATCCACATGTTAGCCATACTATGTACCCTAACCCTCTGTAGCCATAGAGAACACAATGTGCGCTGTCGTGCATGTTGAACGTTGTGCTACAATGTATGGTAGAGGTGTGATCCAGGAAACACTTTTAAGCGACTCAATATTTAATTGATTATTTAAGTATTATCAACTTGTATAATGAATCGAGTTCATGTAATCATTTTTGATATTATGTATCAATGTTCTATATATAAAATGAGGTTCAATGTCTAAAATCTCAATTTAGAATTTTTATGGGTATTAGCAAATATTGAATATTTGAACCAAATCGCATTGGGGCTCATAAAATTCTCTCAAATATGAATTTTTAACATAGTAACCGTCATATTTATATATACCAATATGATCCATTGATTATGGATATTATAATTACGTCTATTATATTTAGCCGAGATACTTGGTGAAATCGCTTAATTTTGACAATTGTGACTTAAAGCCCGTTAAAGGTCAATGGTTAATGACCATTTCGTAAAATATACAATTTTGCTCCCACTCGAATTAGGGCATCACTATTACAAAATTTAGCATCCCAACTAAAACCGGTACCACGTTTTACTTTGACTAATTTCACATTTAGAATATTTAATTTAATTAAATATTAATGCCAAAAATTATGACTTTAACTTTACATTACACTTAATTAAAATTTATAATTTTAAAATATTAGAATTTATAAAACCAAATTAACAAAATAACAGTAATAATATTTTGATATAATTCGGGTCAGCCGTTTCAAACACTTAAAATGAATTTTGGATAATTTTGAACCATTAGAATTAAATAAAATACATGTTGATTTTATTAACCATTGGCTTTAAATTACAAACCCCGGATAAATTTAAAATGCCCTATTATTTTAAAAACACACAATCCGGTTCAATCGTTTTAACAGAACTAACTAATGGCTAAAATTATTTTGGAAGTTCCTAGACCCACAAGCCTACAAACCAAGCTTGTTGTCCCATGGACAGCCTTACTGTCAACAAGGACAACATTGCGGATAGCATGGGGCTGTCCATGATGGCACAAATTGCTGGTTAATCAAGACAGTAATTGAACATGCAAACTTGTGAGGTGGAATTTCAAAATTTAAAATTAACCATAGAGGATCTCCTAAGCATGACATGATTGATATAATCTAAGTTGAAACATTCCATAGATGCTTATAGGTTTATAAAACTTATTACAAGAAACCTAGTATCTAAGCAAAGAGCATTACCAGTTGAGGCGTGCTTTCCTTTGGTGCGGCATTCCTTAGAGCAATTCAATAGAACTCCATTAGCACTAGCTTCCAATCTAAGACAACCTCTTTGATTCATCTACAAGGATCATCACCCACCAAAGCCTCTCGTTAAGGAAGACCCCATTAGTAAATAGCAGCTGCTAGACCACTCGCAGGCCAACCAGAAAATATTACTAAGAAGGCTCTCTTCAAAATTGAATAATCCTTCAAAAGAATTCTTAAAACATCGAAGAAACTCATGGAGGATCTCGTAAAAAATCAAAAAGAAACGATGTCAAAACTCAAAAGGAAGACTAAGCTAAAGAATGTGAAAAAGGAGAAAGGGGACCACTATATAAAGTGGGAGGGGAGTTGAAAACTCCCCTCAAAAAGCAATGTGGGATGGGATTTTTCCCATCCCACCCACGAGTCACCGTGCGGAGCTCTAGCTCCATGCGGGTCAACCTGTGTGCACAGCCTGCATATGTGGGTTGTGCAACTACTGTAAGCCAAGCTCTTATGGGCTTGCCTTGCCCCTCAAGCCGGGTTTGTAGGCTGTCTCATAAGCCCACCTTGCATGTTGCTAGTGGGCCTGCTACCCGCTAACATGCGCTGGCCTAGTTCCAGCACAAGCTAGTGGCCCACGAGAAAATTTTACTTACGAGGCAACCACGTAAGCTTCACCTACGAACAACCAGTGTTCGTGGGGCCCACTCGTAACAGGAAAAATACCTTGCTATGCACGTGTAGTTTTTCCCACAATTCTCCTTTAATCCTTTTAATTATTATTTTGTCCTATCAATTAATAATTCATCCAACGATTTTGACATCCTTAATATTCTCGGTATAGACCTAGTCTGTAATTTCTTTACATAGTCCGGTAAAGACCCAAAGTGTGAGCCCTCATAAGATCCCGAAGTATAAAGCCGTTAGAGGTTAACCTAAACTTGGGTTCCCATCTAATAACCTATAGGCTCAGTGTTCCAGACCGATATGGAACCCGATAACTCTAGATGATTAAATGGGCTTTCTAGTAAAGGCGTATGATCCCCCAATACTTCAAAAGTCACGTGCTTGTGACTTGATCTGGTGCTGCAATAGTAACCAATACAAAAAACTCCTTCAATCAAGTTAATTACCATCCAATTTATTGAGCTTGGATTAAGTGTCAGCTCATGTAATAAATGTAGCTATCCTAGAATTAAACTTGTTCACGAAGAACACCACTTGCCATAATGTATCAAGATTGACTAGAAACATGTTCTATCAATCTTATACTCTGATAAGAGGTTTATGAGTGTGTATTTTCAACAAGAGGCCTTAAGGTTCATCTCCTAATATATCACTATATTAGGAGTGATAGATCCCATCTTAACTACTCGGCTTACTAACGAGTGATCATCATTATACCCGTAATAACTCGTATCACCCTAATCACCAGGGTATGAATTGTTAGACATGAAGTATACCCTAGAGGCAATTAGGATTATATATCTTAATTAGTTATAATGCACAAACTATTTCAGATTATTATTAATAATAATAAAGACATCTTTGTTATTTATCAATGTTATTTAAATTATATATCTCGCTGGTATCATATTTATGTGTTATTATATATATGCACATTAGTAAGACAAAGTCTATGATGACTTCATACCATGAAAGTGCGAGGATATAGTGGGAGCTATGTGGTGTGAGAACTGCACAAACATGTTACTATGAATAGTCTAAATATCCCTAGTCATAATTTTATTGAGATCAGGCACCAATGAAGCGGAAAGACTGACATGTGTAGGCTTACTCCATAGATTAGATCCAAGTAGCCAATTTCACGAGTTGTAGGTGGTACCTTGAGTTAACACATGAATGTATCCGGGGTAATACATTGGAGACTGCTATAAGATAGACACTCGAAAATAACTATATCCATGTGTTGGTGTCATTTCTTATTACAATAGCAATACAAGTATCCTTAGACCTAAGATATTAGTTACCTTGTGTAGGAGTTGTTATACTTTAGGTCATACTTATTCATACCCTGGTGATCAGGATGATACGGATGATTACGGGTATAGTGATGATCACTCTTTGGTTAGCTGAGTAGTCAAGATGGGATCCATCACTCCTGATATAGGGATATAATGGGAGATGTACCATAAGGCCTCTTATTGAAGTGATACACTCATAAACCTCTATTAAGAGGTTAAGATTGATAGAACAAGTTTCTAGTCAATCCTGATACATTATGGTGATGTTCTTCATAAACAAGTCTAATTCTAGGATAGCTATGGATATTACATGAGCTGACACTTAATCTGAGATCAATAAACTGGATGGTGCTTAACTTGATAGGAGTGTATTGTATTGGTTATTATTGCTAAACTGGATCAAGTCACAAGCACATGATGTTTCAAGTATCGGGGGATCATACACCTTTGCTAAAAAGCCCATTTGATTATCTAGAGTTATCGGGTTTTATATCGGTCTGGAACATAGAGGTTAAAGGTTCTCGGATGGGAAGCCAAGTTTAGGCTAACCTCTAAAGGCTCTATACTTTGGGATCCTATGAGGTCACACATTTAGGTCTTTACCAAACTATATAAAGAACTTTTAGACCAGGTCTATATAGAGAATATTAAGGATGTCAAAATTGTTGGAAAAATTATTAATAGGTTGGACCAAATAATAATTAAAAGAATTTCAAGGAGGAATTTTGGGAAAAATTCACGGAGCGTAGAAAGGGATATTTTACCGTTACGAGTGGGCCCCGCAAACATGGGTTGTTCTCGAGTGGGGCTGGCTGTGAGTGGATGACACAGAATCGATGGGTCGAGAGCGCGCTGAGATGAGAGGTATGGTCCACCGGGGTGTTTTTATGAAAATAAAATATCGTGTTAGGGACCCGAAAGGTTTGAAAGAGAAAGCAAAAATGATTTAGATCATCACAACTCAAATCCACCATCTTTTAGTGTAGAGTCACCATCTGGATTAGCTCTTCCAGGAATTAAAGTCCTTTGAGGCTTAACATCCGGGGGACGGCCCATTACGACACAAAGAATCAGGTTCGGGATAAGTTGCTTACTTCTTATTGGATCACATTAAATTACATCTATAGAAAACCATGTTTCTTAATTATGCATATTCGTACTTAAGTCATTTTCATGTTTATATTGTATGATTTAACATGCATGCGGAAAGTAGTAAATCGATACATTAAGTGGTAAATAAATGCGGAAAAGTAATGATTAAAAATTAAAAAAAACCTCAAGGGAAGCAACCACTAATAAGTGTATAGTTACACTTATTATCATATTAATTTTATACACTAAACACTATAGTTTAAGTCATTTTTACACTTCATATAAAAGATTTCACGTGGTATATAGTTGTTTTTTTATTCAAATGTAGATACTAGGTAAATCTCGAGAGTAAAATGATCTAAAGTGGAAATCTATGAAAAAAAGAGTGAAAAAGGTGCTAAAAGGTTCATGGAACTTAAAGATTTGGCTTAGGATCAAAGCTGTCAAAGATCGGTGAAGTTATAGGGAGAATTCTAAAGAAAATTGCAATTCACGGTCGCGACAACCATTTGCGATTGTGACTTGTTCTTCTTCAAAATAGAAATCTGCCAATTAAAGATTCATGGTCATGACTTGGATGGTTTTCTGGTTTAATCTTCTTAACTACCAACCACCAGATAAGGACGATCAACCGTAATCAACTACCAATGAATAGATACCTATCATAAATCAACTAATCATGAAAAGGTGCCTATCCATTGTGGATTAGATTGAAGCTTCTCAACCAATCACAATGAAATGATGCAATTATTCACCAATGTACTCCACTCTTCATATGGATAGATGCAACCCTTCGAACTCTATAAATAGGGCTCCAAACCTTACAATTTCGTGCAATCAAGCAGAGGGAAAACATTAGAATGCATGAGAGAGATATAGTGTGTGTATAGATAGAGAATTTGCTACATTCATAAGTGTTAGCGAGAAAATGTTAAGTGATTCGAATCCTTGTTTTGATCACTAGATTTCTCTATATTCTCGAGTGATTGTTTTATAAGTGTACTTGCAAATGACTTATCAATAAAATTTTTCATTCTTGAATATTCGTTTGTTCGATATTCGCAAAGAAAAGCATCCTAGCGGAGGTTCTGTATGGGCCGAGACTGAATTCAAAGCAGACGCAAGAATTGCGGGAATTGATGACTCCCATTAAAGAGTGGATATGGTTTGATCAACTTTAGCTCTCACTTGCATACCTTACAACTTTACTTTGCTTTCTACTTATACTTTCTATTTCGAAGTTTATGATATGTCTATGTGTCATAATGCGTATTTCGTGTTAAGTATTTCATATTAATCAAGTTATATGCGTTAGAGTTAATTTTAAGAGTAGTTTCAGGGTTAATAAAATCGTGTATAGTCACTGGATCTGTGATATAACGCTGGTTAGTGAGCCAACATTTTTGGAATGGTAACTTGCTAAATGTGGCTATGTGAAAGCAACCCATACTAAGCATAGTATTGACGTTGTCTAGGTTTATATAATTGTCTTAATTTGTTTACGTTAGGTTTAGAAAAGTTATTTCATGTGTTGCTCTACAGCGAATAATTGAACATCTGGATATTTTAAACCGAGTCCGTTAGATTAGTTTAGTGAATCATAACATCTTTGTTGAACTTGCATGTTTTCTCTACTTTCCTTATTTCATAGGGAAAATCTATATATTTAGATTCTCTAATCTTTCATATCTATATTTACTCATTCTTCATTCTAACCCTCCTGTCTAAAATATCAAATCTATTTTATTTTCTTTATTTTATCTTCCTTATTGATCTTTAGACTTGGTTCCTTCCCTATGGGTTCGATATCTTTTCAAACTACATTGCAACTGTACACTTGTAGTTATCATCATTTTTCTATCTTGATAAGCAGTATTGACAACACCTATACTGTATGTGAAAATGTTTTTGGCACCATTAATATATAACCAAACTCTTTGCGAAAAAGTTATTAAACTTATCAGTAGAAAAGTGGTGAACAAGTTTTTGGCACTGTTACCGGGGAAGACAATAGCGTTCTAAAGATCAAATTGTATGGGGAAGGTAAATGTGTTCTACGGATTAATTGCTGGACAATACGATACCTTTTTATATTTTCATATTTTTATTTTATTTTTTTGATTGTGTTTGTTTAGAGTCAAAATGTTTGCTAATATACATTGGGATAAGTTTTGAGGTGATTACATGATTGATAACTTAATTAATGCATGAGTAGATGAAATTTGTCATGTTACATCTATTGAAGAGTCAACATCAGAATCCCTTGAAAATTTAGAATTTTCCTTTGAAATCGAAAAATTAGTTAGAGAAGATGATCTTTTACCACCTTCTATAGATAAACCACCCTTAGTAGAATATAAACAATTGCTTATTCATATAAAGCATGCATTTTTAGGAAGCAACAATACCCTACCCATTATCATTTCTATTAAGTTATCTAGTCTGCAGGAAGAAGCATTATTAGAGATAATAAAGGGTAGAATAAGGAGTATTGGATGGCAAATTTTTGATATTAGAGGGATTAGCCCTAATATAGTGATGCATTCCATAAATTTGGAAAATGAAAGTAAACCTAGAATAGAAAGGCAGAGAAGATTAAATCCTCACATGAAGGAAGTTATTAGAAAGGAAATAATTAAGTTGCTAGATTCAGGAATTATCTATCCAATTTCAGATAGTGAATGGGTCAGCCCTATTCAATGTGTTCCAAAAAAAGGAGGTATTACTGTAGTTCAGAATGAAAAAGGTAACTTAGTTTCAACTAGGACAACAACTGGATGGAGAGTTTGCATAGACTACAAAAAATTAAATGCAGCCACTAGGAAAGACCATTTCCCTTTACCATTTATAGACCAAATGTTAGAAAAGATATCAAGTCGTGCATTTTACTATTTTCTTGATGGATTCTCTGGATATTTTCAAATTCATATTAGGCTAGATGACCAGGACAAAACCACTTTTACATGTCCATTTGGTACATTTGCTTATAGAAGAATGCCTTTTGGTTTATGCAATGCTCTGGCTACTTTTCATAGGTGTGTTTTTGCTATTTTTAGTAAGTATGTGGAGGATATTATGGAAGTTTTCATGGATGATTTCTCTGTATATGGAGATTCTTTTGAGGTATGTCTGGAGAATTTGGATAAAGTACTCGCTAGATGTGAGGAAACTAATTTGGTGTTAAATTGGAGAACATTTTATGGTTAATGAAGGTATAGTATTAGGTTATAAGATAGATGAGAAAGGAATTCACGTAGATATAGCAAAAACCGAAATCATAGAGAAATTACCTCCTCCCATAAATGTTAAGGGAATGAGATCATTTCTAGGCCATGCTGGATTTTACAGAAGGTTTATTAAGGATTTCTCAATTATAGCTAAACATTTAACTAATCTATTAGTTAAAGATGTGAAGTTCAAATTCTCTGATGATTGTTTAAAAGCCTTCAACACTTTAAAACTAGCATTAGTTTCAGCTCCCATTACAGTTAAACCAAATTGGTCTCTACCATTTGAATTGATGTGTGATGCTAGTGATGTATAGGACAAAGGTATGAAAAGAGTTTGCTTGCAATTTACTATGCAAGTCACACTTTATCCTCTGCACAATGCAATTATTCTACCAAAGAAAAAGAGATGTTA
>CATIWQ010130864.1:0-11151 GCA_949673415.1 Euphorbia schlechtendalii | reverse complement strand
TTTTCATATTTTTTGCTAAAGTTTAACATTTAAACTCAATTTTATGACTTATACTACAAATATATTTGGAATTATTTTTTCACAATTATTTTTTAGTGATAAATTTTAATTTTTTTTAGTTGAAACAATTAATAGTTAAGCTCGCGGGCCGGGCTTGGTTTTGATTATTTTATTAAAGGCCCGGCCCGACCCGAACCCGATGTATTTTTTCATGGGTTTGGGCCGGGCTTGGGCTATTCATTATTTAGCTAGGCCCGATAAGGCCCGCCGGGGCCCAGCCCGGCCCATGCCCAGGTCTAATCTCGACGACGGATTCTACACAAAAACTTAACCTTTTTCCATTCGTTTTTCTCCTATTCCACGGAATAGCCATTTCACCAACCAAACGAGCCCGTAGTATATTTATGATTATTATATTCAATCATAAATTTTTAGAATTCAAAGTAAAACCAAAATTATTCAGAATATACACTTAATTAGAATCAATTCTCCTGCAAAAAAAAAATTTAAATACTCCCTCCAGCTTTTAATATTTGTCATTTTAGACTTTGGATTTTGATTCCTAATATTTGTCATTTTAAAATATCAATGCATTTTTTAACAAGATTTTTCTAATTTACCCTTGCATTAATTAGGAAAGATATTAAGTGTAAATTAATGTATAAGTTGATAATTAAAAAGAAAAAGAATTTTATTATAAATTAAAGGTGTTAAAGTAATCATTTTATAATGTATTGAATATCTAATTGATTTCGATAAAAATTCTAAAACGATAATTATTAGATTTTACGGAGTAATTTTTATACTAAATTTTTTTACTTTTACAGTTCAAACTCCACCTATCAATTACAATAAATAGTAGTTTATGGCATTAATGCTAGTTATGTTATGTCATTGGCCACATGGGAATAGAAATACACTACTTTTCTTTTTCTCTGTCTACTTCACTTTAAGTCTTTACTTACTTCCGTTGACTGACTCAATACTTTTCATGTGATTTCAACTCCTATTCCTTGTACTATTTATTTAACCTTTTACTGTCAAACGCCATATATCTTTTCTTTTTCTCAAAATTTAAAATAAAAGAAATATGAATTCATTTGTCCTTTTAGTCCAAGTTCACTTCAACCTGATCCGACTATAAGAATTAAGGGAAATGCGACCGATGCAATCTTTTAGGTTCATAATCGGAAGGGATTAAAAATAATTTTTTATTTTTAGTAGTTTATGTTAGGCACTTGATATAGTTACAAAAGATTTTTTTAAGATAAAATACATTTTAAGCACCCTAAATTTAATAATTTTTTTCCCCAATGCCCCCTTGAACTTTTAAATGAACCTCTGAATCTCATAAACTTGGTACAAGTGAGCCTCCAACCCTCTAAAATTGGTACAAGTGAACCTCTGAACTCCTTTAATTTGACATAACTGAACCTTCGAGCCCTTTCAATTAACACATAAGTTTAATATAATATGTAGTTACGGATACACAATTCATATGTTCACTTAATTTTCATGAACTAACTAACATCTATTTGATAAATAGAGCTCGAAGGTTCATTTATGCCAAGTTGATAGGGCTTGGATGTTCAATTTACCAAGTTTAGGGGCTTAAATGTTCATTTGAAAGTTTATGGGAGTAATAGGTTGAACTGCAAATTCAGGGGTCAAGATGTATTTTGCCTTTTTCAATGAAAAAATTACAAGAGATTGTGTTTTCAATACCTTACTTTTCCACAAAGTTAGTTTTATATTACATTTTTTTACTACAAACTATTAGGAACGGTCCTAAGTGCTGCTTAGCTCAAATTGATTTAGATAATTTATTTCAAACACGTTCCATAATCATATATTAAAGTTGATTTTTTTATTTATTCTACCACATGAAATTTGAAAAGGTTTTTGTAACCGTTATGGTTTTTTCAATAAAATGTACAAATTGCTCCCCTAATATCATATGTCAGCTTATAATTAGTTTGAAACCTCAATTTTTTTTTGTATTTTTCTCTCTAGTTAGTAACAAACACGAAAAGTGTATGATGTAAATTGGTGCATTTTGTCACATTAACAAGGTTACATTAACCTTTTCAAAATTAAAAGGAAGGAATAAGTTAAATGAAAGAAATTTAGAGAATCAATGATATATTAAGTTAATTTTAAATTTGTTCTTCAATGTACTTCGGGCTCAGACCTGTTTAGAACTAGTTTGGGATTGCTTTCTTAGGTTATTGTAAAAAAAACTTCATTTTCAACTTTTTCATGTTATTATCTCGAAAAACTCCGGAAATAAATTAATTGTTATTAAAAATCGGATGCCAAATTATATTCATCAAATTATATTATTATATGAAAAGTTTGAGTTGAATCTTTGAAAACAATTTTAAACATCTCTTATTAAATATTCGTATTTAAGCTTGGCACATATGAGCCTGCCTGTATAAACACAACAAGGTCCTAGCCAGTATATCTACCTAATTTATACTTTGAAAACCAATTACATACTGGAATAATCCAAATATCCAATTTGGAACCACAAGTGTCTAACAAGTAGGGCCCCACCAATCTTCTTCAAAATCTCGTCAATTGTTCACTTCACTGTCCGAAAACTGACCAAACTCAAAATCACATTTTTCCCTCTCTTCCTCCTCCTTCCTCTCTGCAACTAAAAAAATGGAGCTTTTATTTTCCCTTTTGATCCTTTCTTTACCCTTCTCCATTTTCTCCTTAAACCAAGAAGGCCTCTATCTACAGCGAGTCAAACTCGGTCTCTCTGATCCAACTCAAACCCTCTCTTCCTGGAACCAACGCGATGAAACTCCTTGCAATTGGTTCGGAATCAAGTGCGACTCAGTAACTCACCGGGTCATATCACTCGACCTTTCCCATTCTCAGCTCTCCGGCCCTTTCCCGATCTTCCTTTGCCGTCTTCCGTCGCTAGTTTCTATCGATTTCTACAACAATTCAATCAATTCCTCTCTCCCCGCCGATTTCTCCCCTTGCCGGAATATTGAATCTCTTGTTCTGGGTCAGAATCTTCTAATCGGTTCTATCCCGGAATCTCTTGCTGATCTCCCGAATCTTCAGTTCTTGGGTCTTGAGGCGAACAATTTGACTGGTGAGATTCCGGTAAAATTCGGGGTGTTTCGCCGACTTGAGACGCTTTTGGTCGCCGGGAATTTTCTTAACGGGACGGTTCCGGTTCAGCTTGGGAATATTTCTACTCTTCGGTTGCTTCAAATCGCTTATAACCCGTTCACGCCGGGTCCGATTCCGGTTGAATTTGCGAATTTGACTAATGTGCGAGTGCTATGGCTAGCCGGATGTCAGTTTTACGGGGCGATTCCGGGGGTATTGAGCCGTTTGCCTCTGCTTGAGAATTTGGATTTGTCGGACAACAAACTGACTGGGTCAATCCCGAGTTCTTTTACTGAGTTCAAGAGCATAGTTCAAATTGAGCTTTTTAGCAACTCTTTGTCTGGTTCTTTACCGGTTGGATTTTCAAATTTGACAACACTTCGGCGATTTGATGCCTCCATGAACGAGTTAACCGGGACGATTCCAAATGAGTTGTGCGAGTTGGAGCTTGGATCGCTGAATTTGTACTATAACAGATTGGTCGGAGAGTTACCGGCGAGCATAGCAAAGTCTCGTAATTTATACGAGTTCAAATTATTCAACAACAGACTCACCGGCCAATTACCGGCAAACCTGGGCCTCAACTCGCCGTTGAAGTTCCTTGATCTGTCCTACAACGGATTTACCGGTGAGATTCCGACGAGTTTGTGCGCTAAAGGACAGTTAGAAGATCTGATTTTGATTTACAATTCATTTTCTGGAAAAATTCCGGAAAGTCTCGGGAATTGCCAGAGCTTGGGCCGTGCTAGGTTAAAAGGCAACAGACTTACTGGGCCGGTGCCGGAGAAATTCTGGGGGCTTCAACGGATGTACTTAATGGAGCTCGCCGGGAATTCATTAACAGGGAAGATTTCAAGTTCAATCTCTTCTGCTTATAATCTCTCTGTTTTGCTGATTTCAGATAACAAATTTTCCGGCGGGATCCCGTCAGAGATTGGTCTTTTAAGTAATTTGATTGAACTCTCTGCAAGCAATAACATGTTTACTGGTCCGATTCCGGGGAGTTTGGTCAATTTGACAATGCTAAACAGGCTTCTTCTTGATAACAATGGATTCTCCGGTGGGTTCCCGGCAGGAATTCAAGGTTTAAGGAGCTTAAATGAGCTTAATTTAGCTAACAATAAGCTTTCTGGTTTAATCCCAAATGAAATTGGGAACTTACCAGTGCTTAATTACCTTGATCTTTCCGGGAATCACTTTTCCGGCGAAATCCCACTGGAATTGCAGAAATTGAAGTTAAATGTGTTCAACTTTTCGGACAATTTACTCTCCGGCGAACTCCCTCCTCAGTTTGCCAAGGAAATTTACCGAAACAGCTTTGTTGGAAATCCGGGTTTATGCGGCGACATCGAAGGGCTTTGCCCACGGACCGGCAAGTCGAAAAAGCTGAGTTACTTATGGATTCTCCGGTCGATTTTCGTACTTGCTGGCATGGTTTTTGTTGTTGGAATTGCGTGTTTCTACCTAAAGTATCGAAGCTACAAGAAGTCGACCGTAGGCATCACGATTACGAAATGGAGATCGTTCCATAAACTCGGGTTTAGCGAATTAGAAATCGCGGATTGCCTTAGAGAAGACAATCTAATCGGAAGTGGAGCCTCGGGGAAAGTATACAAGATTGTCCTAAGCAACGGTGAAACCGTAGCGGTAAAAAAAGTTACCGGAGGGGGTAATTCTGACAAAGATGAGTTCCAAGTCGAGGTTGAAACATTGGGGAAAATCCGTCACAAGAACATCGTTAGATTGTGGTGTTGTTGTAGCGCCGGAGATTGCAAGCTTCTAGTTTACGAGTACATGCCAAATGGAAGCTTAGGCGACTTGTTACATAGCACCAAAAGCGGGTTGTTGGACTGGCCGACGCGGTACAAGATTGCATTGGACGCGGCCGAGGGCTTATCGTATTTGCATCACGATTGTGTTCCTCCGATCGTTCACCGCGACGTGAAATCGAACAACATTTTGCTAGACGGGGAGTTCGGTGCTAGGGTTGCGGATTTCGGGGTGGCCAAAATTGTTCAAGGAGTCAACAAAGGGATCGAACCCATGTCCGCCATAGCCGGTTCTTGTGGTTACATCGCACCGGGTATAGTTTCTTAACCCCGTCGCTTTTAATTTTATTCTTGACATGTAAATGCACCTCGATAGAAATTTTTTTTGTAAACGTGACGCTTTTTTCTTTGTAATGCAGAATATGCCTACACATTAAGGGTCAACGAGAAGAGCGATATTTACAGTTTCGGAGTGGTGATACTAGAATTAGTAACGGGCAAGCGGCCAATTGACCCGGAATTCGGAGAAAAAGACTTGGTGAAATGGGTTTACTTGATTATAGACCAAAAAGGAGTAGACCATGTGATCGATCCGAAGCTTGATTCTGCGTATAAAAATGAAATTTGTCGGGTTCTTGATGTCGGTCTCCGGTGCACAAGTTCGTTACCGATCGGACGGCCATCGATGCGGAGGGTGGTGAAAATGCTGGAAGAAGTTAGTGTAGACAGCAGGCCAAAATGCTCCAAGAAAGATGGAAAACTGTCTCCTTATTACCAAGAAGAAACAACTGACCAAGTGTAGAAGTTAGAAAGTAAATTTAATTTTTAGTCTAGACTAGTAAAAAATTTAAAAAATTAAACATTTGCTTGTTTGAGAGGGCAAAGGGAATATGATTGAATTAAATGAAATGGGGTAGAATTGCACATGTGTTGGTTTGATGTTAGTATAGGCTACATTAATTCCTTAGATTAAGACATTATTGGCAAACAAAGACTATAACAGTTAATGCAGTAGTTTTTTTTCCATTTAGTAAGTGAGAATAACTTTATAATCAATCTGAACTTTTCTTGAGTACCTTTTTTTAATTGATTAAAAAATATCATTTTTTGCTAGATAACCGATAAAAGGAATTAGTAATGTAATTTTAAGTCGGAGGAGATTCTCTTTTAAAAATGGCCGTTAAGGTAAGGTTTTTCGGAACATCGTTATGATTTTATATAATCGGGTGATTAAAGTGAAAAATATTGTCAAAAATCAAAAAAATTGTAGCCTAAGCCTAAATAGGTGTTACTAAAATTTTGAAAATATTGTTACATGAATTTTTAAATTTATTATATAAAAATTTATTATTCTAATTTATTAATAAATATAAAAAATATTAAAATATTAATCCATCTAGGTCCTGATTAATTTTCGATTAATTCTCGCTTGATCCTGGGAAACTTTAACCACTCGACTAGCACCTTTTAAAACACTGGTCGGGGAAAGTTATTTGTGGAAACCTCAATGATTAATTTAGTCAGTATATCCATTATATGAAATTTATAACTTTTTCTTTTGGTCGATATTTTTTCTAATTATTGTTGTAGGGAAGTTACTCTTTTAACTTTGCATTTCCGTAGACAAAAGCATGCCAATTGAACCAAGTCTCCTTCTTTTCAACTTATTATTTCATTATGCTATGTTAAATTTAGTATCATTCAGTACTACATACTTAATTTACACTGAAATAAGTACAGTTCATTTAAGTACATATACCTATTAGTTAAAAAACAACCGAGCTTGCAATTGACTATTTTGCCATGTAAATGAGTCAATTTGAGGGAAAAATGGTCATCATGGGTTGTTAGCTTAGTTGACGGCCAAATTAAGTGAGAGAATATTCACGTTCGAATTCCATTAAATACATTTGTAGAGAAATGAATAAGTTTAATTGTGATTAAGCCTCAAACAAGATTGTGGCAAGATATTTGTCACTTATTTTTTTTGAAAAAGTTCACGCAATTATGCTTACATTAATACAAAGAAAAATCTTCACCCCACCCGTATGTGAATTCGAGCTTATGATTTTATGATCACTAATTTTGTCTTAATCATCAAGTTAAGAACTTACCACTTATTACAAATATATTATCGTATAGGAACCCATCAAACATGTATAAAGGAATCTAGAGAAGACTATTACAATTGAATATTTTAACTTTAATTGCAATATTTTTTTTGAAAAACCTCTGGAGGAACATTGTGTCCCTCCATCAGAAAAAGATTGGGGCCGGTGAAAATTTTGAGGCGATCATTTCAACCAGGTTGATGCGATCGTTTGCCTGCAGAACACCCACCCTTCTTTTCATTAATAAAAATCATTCTCAAGGAGAGAATGAAACGAGTCAATTACAAGAGATTAAAAGGTTCGGGAAACAAAAAACATCGCTAGGTACAAAGCTTAAAGACCATCCCCTACTCTTAAAAACGAAAAAAATAAAAATGCAAACTTGATAAAAGAACTTCTTCCGAGCTAGCTGAATTATCGAACACCATATTGTCTCTTCTCCCCCAAATTTTCCAAGCAATAAAGAATCAAAGAGATGTAGCAAACTCTTGACATTATCCTGATTTGAAGTGAGATCTCCAAATCATAAGAAACTCAAAACCGGAGAAAGGAATAGTGATCGTTAAACCAAACATACGAAACAGATCGTGCCAAACTTTGAGACTTCCGGAGCAATGAAACAAAGCGTGTTGTGTAGATTCCCTTTTATAAAAAAGGGACACTTAGAATCACTAAGGCAACCTCGAAGAACAATGAACTCCTTGTTTTTCATTCTTACATGTTTTAGGAAGGGAGTAAGATCTTAGATTTTTTCATGTTGATAACCTTGTTTGTGCTTTAAGTGTTCTCACTGATTATACAAGACCTTGAATTGCATGAATTTATGAAAAAAATGGTTTAATTTTTTTCTTTAAAATATCCTCGACTTGAACTTGTGGGCTAGGCACGAATATATGTGGACTTTGATTGATGGTTTATGCTAAGTTACAATCCCATTGATAAGATCCATATTGGAATTTCTTGAGTCAATTACATTTATGCAGATTACAGTGTTAGGATTTAGAGAGCTTTGAATGAGGTCGATTGTTTTAAATTCGTGAATTGTGCTACAAGTATGAAAAATTATAATCTTTACTTTCAATTTTTGGTAGCCTAGATCAGTAAAATACCATTGTTTTTGGAAAGAAATTGAGCCATTCACTGCATTAAACTATGAATTATTTCTTCAGAGTGGGCAATCTTGTTGCGTTAGCTAGAATTTTCCATGGAAGATACTTGACATGCTTTTTATAGTTTTGTATTAGTCTTGTTGAGACCACATTGGTATTAAGAACTTGCTTTGGAAGATTAAGGCATATGATTATCCCCACTAACCAAAAAACCTACCCTTACATCGACCACTAGTTAGCCCCCTAAGCCTAAAACCCTTCTTTCGTTTCTCACATTACACAACCCTTACTTTTACTTTGATTTTCCTAAACACCCAAGAACTCTTAACGATTAAATTGTTCATAAGTAATTGAAAACCAGTAAAAGTAAAAAAGTAAAGTCAGTGTCAAAAAGATCTTCTCAACATTAATCAAATTTCAAAATTTGTAAATAAGATCTACATAAAAAGGGATAATTTACATCAAACTATTTAGAGCATAATTTAGAATCCAGCCTTCAAGGAACAAAATGAAAAAGACGAAGAAATGAAAGCAAAACTATAAGGTTGTGTGCTTATATTTTCTCTTTTATGAAATGCTTAAGTCCCGAAGAGCTCATTTGGACACCAAGATCTTCGAGAATAAAAGAAAAATCTGCTCAAATTAATGAAAACTAATTGTTAACTTCTTTAACCTAAAAAATGTCCTCCACATTCAACCCCAACCCTAGCATGATATTAAAAACCTCAAAAGACCTTAGGACAAAGAAAGGCCTCTTAGCATAATGGTGGAGACTTAACTGATCGATAAGTATATGGTTTTCACAACTTAACTTTGCTGAATGAGGGTCCTCCTAAATGAGCCAAAACACTGTGTGTGAGTGAAAATCTTGTGAGTCTCACCATTCTTGTTTGCTACTTGATTGAAGTAAGAAGTCTAAGTTTTCTTAAATTGTATGTTTTGCATGATTCTTAAGGATCACTTTCTCAAATGTCTCTTTATCCTTATGATGATTTTTGAACTTGTGTTGACTCTTTCATTCTTCAAATTGTTCTTGATGACTTGTGTTGTCGCTTAGTACATTTTTGTCTCTTAACCTCATAGTTGATTGTTTGAGGGAAAATGATGTTCAAGTGTGTGACTATTTAATAAGTGAAAATAATAAATTTAATTCATTCTCAATTGTGCTTAGTTCGAATAAGAAATATCCGGATTTATCAAGATCTTCATTATTTCAAGTTGTTGACAAAGGAAAAGAGATCTTTTGCTTCTACTAGAATACGATGTCATTTAGCGCATTAACCCACAAGAAAAAGATGCCATAAAGTGGGATCCATAGATGAGACTAACGTGACATGTGCTAGGAGAGAGAGGAGAACAATAGGGGTAAAAAGGTGCTTTTTGTATTTATAATTAGTACCACTTCTAAAAATCGTTTGTAAGTTGGTAAATTATTTATTATTTTTTAAGTAAAATATCTAGACATTTATTAGATTTAGAATATTTTATAATTTTTTTGGTCATTTATACCCCTTTCTTCTTCTTTTGTTGGGTGCCTCTGTTTTGGGCGCCATTCTCCTCCTCTTCTTGTAAATAATCTCCATTAATACAACTTAGTATCTTTTCTTCACTATGTAGTTTTCTAGCAGGCAAGACCTGCAAAGGCAGTCTAAGGAGATATTCTGAATGCATTGTAATACACACACACACACACACACATATGTGTGTGTGTGTATTACAATGCATCACTTTCTATCTTGAGTCAAAGATCTAGTCTTCCTAAGTAGTGTTATTAACGACTGAGGGGAGATCTAGCACTACAGAATACTTTCACATACATACTATGCATAAGATCGAGAGAAGATTGCTTGTATGTTAAGGGTTTCATGTTTATGAATGCTTAACTAAACTTAATGCTTCATTATTGAATCTATCATGGGCTGAGACGGAAGGTAGGCTTGATAATATTAGAAATAAGTTGGCTTAGTGATAAGTGTATAATTACACTTATTATCATGACATTTTCAATCATAAAACGATATGGTTTTGAGTCATTTTATACTTCATATAAAATATTTCATGTGGTATGTAGTTGTTTTTTATGCAAATGCAGAAACTAGGTAAATCTTGGGAGTAAAATGATCAAAGATGGAATTCTATGTAAAAAGAGTGAAAAAGGTGCAAAAAGATGCTTGGAACACAAGAATTTGGCCTAGGATCGAAGCTGTCGAAGATCTGTAAAGTTGCAAAAAGAATTTTGAAGAAAAACACAATTAATGGTCGTGACACTGATTCGCGATCGTGACTTGTTATTCTTCAAAATAGAAAGTTGTTAACCATTAGTCACGATCGCGACATGTGATTCACGGTCACGACTTGTGACGGTTATTTGTTATCTCTTTTCAACTACCAACCGCCAGATAATAATGATCAACTGCCATCAACTGCCAACTGAAAAGATACCTTTTGGAAGTCAACCAATCATGAAAATGTGCCTTTCCATTGTGGATGAGGATGAATCTTTGCATTCAATCATATTGAAGTGATGCAACCTTCGCCAATGGACACGACTCTTCGTTTGGATAGACGCAACCCTTCACACTCTATAAATAGGGTTCAAATCATACCAATTTCGTGCATGGTGAATGAAGAATAAATGGTATTGAATGATATTATGCGTGTATAGATAGAAAGTGAAAATATCTAGATTTCACTACGTTCAAAGTCTTAGTGCGAAAAATGTATAAGTGATTCGATTCCTATTTCGATCACTATATTTCTACACAAATTCGAGCACTTGTTGTATGAGTGTAATTGCAAAGCACTTATCAATAAAAGTTTTCGTTCTTCAACATTCTTTTGTTTGATATTCATAAAGAATAGCATCCTAACAGAGATTCTGTACGAGTCGAGACCGAATTCAAAGTAGACACAAGAATTGCAGGAATTGAAGACTTCCATTAAAGAGTGGATACGATTTGATCAACTTTAGCTTTCACTTGCATACCTTACAACTTTACTTTGTTTTTTGCTTATACTTTCTATTTC
>CATIWQ010130862.1:0-11396 GCA_949673415.1 Euphorbia schlechtendalii | reverse complement strand
TTTCTTTGAAATTCACAACTTTTCAATATTGTTGCAACTAACTCTCACCAATCAACCATCTACTTTTGACAAATGAGGAAACAAACAAACAAGCCAACCTAATTAATACCACCCTTTGAATTTGAGTCTGGACCCATCAGTATTCATATTTCCCCTCTTTTAACTTCTCCTTTCATCGTTCTTAGACTGGATCTTCTTCATTTCAATTACTTCTATCACTTTTTGTCTGCACAATCCATTTCTTCGTGTATTTTCTTAGATATTTTTTCATATTTTTTTGCATTTATGTTTTTCACATGTGTTGAGGTTTGTTTCTATCATTCTCCTCTTGGATTTCAAATTGATTAATCATTCTCCTCTTGGGTTTCAAATTTATTAATCTTAATAATATACAATTGTCAACAACATTAGAAATATCGGCATGTGAATATTAGCTACATGTTTCCACTCTTCTAATTATGCTCATTAATTCAATTATTCTATTTTAAATTTTTCCTTTTGAATCAACTATTTTATCAGACATGCACGGCATTAATTTGCTTGAATACTATGTTCCAGTAAATGATTATTATGTTGCATTTCAAAATACTCCAATTCAATGCAATTGTGTCCTTGAATTTTATATGAGCTGTAATTTTTTCGTAAAAAAGATGGAATAGAAGTGCTTAAGAAGACTCACAACAGAAATAAGCAAATGTAAGCCTGAGAAAATGTGACAGACGATAATGCATTAGCTAGGCGAGAATGAAAGAAAAAAATTGGGAACAGAGAGATGGATGAGAGTAAAATTGGAAGAATAAAAAGATTATAAATGGAGAATATAAAGTTTTACCCGAAGTCAAAATTAATTTATATGGTCAAAAGTAATTTTGATCATTATGTTAATAAAATATGAAGTTTGTGTATCTTTATGCTAACTTTTGAAGTTCATGTACCACTATATTACCTAAGAAAAAATTCATGTATCATTGATGATTTTAAACCAGAAAAATGTTAAAGTACTTGCTAATTCTCTTGGACTAGGCGGGACTCAAATATTAGTACTCATTTGTTAGCCAGAACTGTTTTTTTTACGAGGTAACGGGGTATGGGTATAGGTTAATTCTCTACCCAATTGTGTTGCCCATTTCTTTTGAAATTAATATAATCATTTTTTCAAAAAAAAAAAAAAGAAGTAGGACTAAAATATCTAAAATAAGGTGATTTGGTTGTATCTCCAATATATTACGTATTATAGGTAGAGGCATTAATCGGCTATTTATTTTTTGTCCTTCCTCTCTTTTCTTTTACAGTAATAAATTATTTCAACACCTTGTTGCCAAAATTTTCCATAACTTAACAATGTTTTCCTCTGCCTTAGACAAATGTTATTGGAAAAATGTTGCTTAGGCAATCCATTCACCCATGGATCTTTCCATGAGCCAATGCAAATACAACCAATTGAACGTCAGTTTTTATAGTTGATTTGAATGCATTTTCAGCAATGGTTGTCAGTCAGTCTCTAATCAGTTTATGTAATTGGTGATCAACACTTAAACGATCTTTTGGTTCGAAGAAGTTTTGGACATACTTGTGTTAAGTCTTGATAAATAATGGCGATAATTAAGTTCTTCAGCTTGAAATAAAGCTTTTAAACCCTGTTTATAGTCAAAATTTTGAAAGCTTGTTAGGCGCTTGTCAACACATTAGGCACAGTTTCCACATCTTGTCTTGCTGCAATAATTACTGCACTGATTTTACTCCATATAAATTACTCACAGTGTCTAATTTATATTGACATGAAAGTTTTTACTAATTCTTCAATCTTTTTAGCTTTCGTTTTCAATATTGAGAATTTTTATTTGATTCCGTTTTGAATACTAATGGCTATTCTCCTCTTCTTTGCTTGTATCTAAATAAACATTACAAGTAGATTAGCTCATTCTTTGAGTATTCAAGCTTTTCATTAACATGTACTATCAAGTAAACGGTTTACTGTTAACCAAAATATTAAAATTTCTTTTTATGAAAACTCCATATCCCTTGTACTTATAACTCGTTAATTGTCATTCACAAAGCAAGTTAGATCAATATAAAACAAGTTAATTATAACATGAAGTTGTAATTATATTCTAAATATTGTCCTCGTTTTGATGTTCCATTAAATGTCTTGCATTCATTATTTTGACATGTGTTACATTTTAGAAGAGAGAAACTTAAATCATGGAAGAAAAAAAATGAAAAAAAAAACATGTCCGAAAATAAATGAAACACTGTTGGATGACATTTATTTACCTTAACTGGGACGCTAAATTGCTTGTCTAATCACAATTAGATGATGATGATGATATTCCAAATAAAAGGTAAAAACAAATAATCCAATGAAGTAGAATATATAATTTCAGTATATGTGTTGATATTCATTTAGAAAGACAAATAAAAAGATAACTGAAAATCCAGATATTGTACTTCAAAAACGACGAGCCGTTTATATTTGGGCTAAACTGTAAGCTTAACGTTGAATTTTCTGGGTTATTTGTAAACTGTAAAATTGGAATAGGGACGTTGCCTCTGCTTTTTTCCCTCCCTTCCTTTCCTTACTTTTCACTCAAAATTTCCCCTAAATTCAGATCAGATCCACTCATACTTCATTTACGGCTTTCGCATTTCTCTATATCTGTTCTTCGATATCCAATCTTGCTTCATTTTTTGTAAGTTCTTTGATCTCGTTTCCTTTCTTCAATTTTCCTTTCTTTACACTCATCATTCTTTTCGATCAATTTCTTTGTACTTTTCTTATTTGATTTGTAGATCTCCGAATTTTTTTGGGGTTAATCAGGGCTTTAACAAATTCTTTCGTTTCGCTTAAGGTAAATTGTTTAATGTCAATTGGTTGCAGGTTCTTAAGGTAGCGGCGATAACGCCCTCGCTATCTGTCGTTTATCTATGTTTGGAGGTCAAGTCATAGCTCCGGGAAATAGTCCACATTTGAGGAAGTCTGGTAGCAGACATGTTGTCTCTGATCTTGGTAGAACAGGATTATTAGCTGTTTGTTTAGTTGTACTGAGTGTTCACCGTTTGCTTTCTCTGTTTGCTTTGTTGATAACCTTAAAAATTCGCTGTATATTCATAAGCAGAATGAGTTTGGAGTGACAAACGATTACTTTACTAATTAATACTTGTGATATTTTTCAGCTAACGAGCAGGGGAATGGTGCAGAAGAAGGTTTTATGCATTCAATAGACTCCAACGATATGAAGAGTAGTACTGTTGTACCAATTAGCACTGCTGCGATTATGCCCTCTCCAGTATTTTTATGGAGATTCAAGGTTTTGTTGCTATTATGCCATCTCTCATATGTTTTCTTCCACAATACTGATTTCCAGTTTGACTTATGCTCTATTTTATGAAATATGCTGATCACATGCCAATAACTTGTTCATCCTACAAATTTAAATATGCTGCATATATGTTTCTTCTGAAGTGTTGGGTTTTATATATGCTTTAAAGCCTTTAAGCTTTACTTGCTGTATGCATTGACTTTTTAATCCAATTAAAACCTGAGATACATTTGTCTTTGACTCAAATGCAACTCTGTTTTCCCCATTTGTGTATGAATTGGTAACAAATAGAATTAAAATGGCTTGAATACAATTTCTAGTTATACCACCTGTTAAAGTATGAAAAAGTTTGTGTGTAATTGTTTGGTGAATGCAAGCTGTTGTTCAAATATTACTAATTTACCAGGTATATATACTGTGCAAATTCAAAATTTATGGCTACTATTGAGCGTTTTTTAGAATATTTTGGCTCGTACTTATTATTAGTGTCTTATTTTAGTGATCCTAAATAAGTTCATTATCCAGGTACTGTTGTTCTTCATTTGGGGTTTCAGCTGCTGCAAGGTGAGTGCATATATGTACATAAATTTTATGTCCAGTCATCTATCCTGTAATATTTGGTATATAATACTTGGTGGCAGATTGATTGTTTCCAAAACATTATGTAATTCATGTATTGCTTATATTCTTGTCTTGATGGTTTCATGTGATAATCACAGATTGGGTGGGATTCTGTCATGAGAATGAGTGCAGATTTACAGGATCTGTTTCTATACGAGGCATTTTTGTATTACAACCCTCTTCTTCTTGTGGTTAGTAACAGCTATATTATAAGATAGTGGTGATTGTATTCCAATTTCACTTTCCTCTTATCATATGTGTGAATATCTTGTGATTTCATATTGCAGACCATGATGGTTTGGCTATGGGGAGTTAATTTATGGGTTTTTTCCCAGTCCACCGTCAACTATGCAAGAATTTTCGATCTTGACCAACATCATCTAACCCACAGAGAAATTTGGAAGGTATTTTTTTCCCCAAAAGACGCATTAGTTTTGCACATTCTAATTGTTCCAGCAGTCATCTAATTTTGCTCTGTTATTATTGGCGTTATCAATAGTTGTTGCCTCAAGGTTATGCATTTTAGATAACATTTGTAAGGCTTCAACCATGTTTTTCCTGCACTGTGTATGTTAGTTGAGTAGATAATGTATGATTTTTTTAACTTGATAACTATTGATTGGAAATTTGGATGTGCATTCTTAGGTTTGTTGGCTGAAACCTTGTAGGATTTATAACAACCTACATTGTGACTACAAAATATTTCTGAGAGTTTATCTGTCAAATGACTTTAGAAATGATGGCCCATCGGTTTTGCTAATAATTCTTTTTACACTTAATTAAGTTAGGCAATTCGATTGGTGAAAGAGAACATTCTTGCAGTTTGTTTCTCATTTACAATTTTGTCATCTATCTTCAATTGCTTACTGGTAAGGGTTTTGTGGTTTGTTATTTGTACTGATAATTAATAGCTTTAGACTTTGAAATCTATCTAATGAAGCAATCATATTATAAATCTTTTTAGTTTCTACAGCATTTTGTGACAAGATGGACATATCAAAATGCCAATTTGAGTGCATGATGTATTTTTGGTTGAGATGATTTCCTGATATCTTTGGAAAAAAACATTGATATGTTTGAAATTTATGTTTTCCAGTGCTATTATAGTATTTTATATCATACTTCCATGTGCTAAGTGTCTATTTTGATATCTGCAGGCTGCCACATGGATGACTATCATTGTCCCAACTAGTATGACAGCATACCTTTACCTTTATTCACACGGGGAAGTATCATTGGCTGCATCACAACCAGTGTAATAGATGCTCTAATTACTTGCAAATTCTTATTAGTTACAGACAGGTTGTTATAATCAATTGGTTGATATACATTGATTCCGAGTCCACTCTGCCTAACAATTTCATTGCATAGTTTTTCACTGCTTAATATTTTTTTATTTTCTAGTTTAGGATTGTTGACTGACACTGTTTTTTTAAGGAAAAATCAGATTGGTTTCTGACATAGTGATGCTATTTCGAGATATTCCGATGTCCTGCTTATCGGTTGTTGCAAAATTATTAAACATAATACTTTTAGATTCTGATGCCCAAAAAAGAGTTGAGGCTTCAACTTTATTCAAGGATTATATTTGTTGAGTTGTTATGGGAAAGATAATTTAATTATGTGTGAATTAATAATTGTGTGTTATGTTTCAGCATTCAATGTCTTATAAAATGCTTATGGAATCCTGCTCAGCTGTGATGAAACATAATGCCTTAACCACTATGTTTGTACTTAGAAAATAATTGTTTCATTCATTCAAGTACTTCGTATTTGACACGTTTACAATTGGACCAGAAATTTTAATGCTCTCAGGCCAAATTGCAGGGCTTAATATGCCTTGGAATATGAAATTCCATGCTAATTGATAACATATTTTGTGTTACATTTCCATAAGTAATCTTCACCTCCTTTGGCTACTGTTTTGGTATTGGAAATGTGTTAATTTGAGCATTCCCTTCTATTGCAGGTTCTCTTATACTTTTCTGTTTTGATGGTTTTGATATTCCCCTTCGATATTTTTTATTTATCATCACGCTACTACTTATTAAGGACTCTCTGGCGCATAGTTTTTCCTCTACAGGCAAGTTTGAATCATATCATTTAATTATTTTTCTATGGAGGTTAGTTCAGTGGATTTCAAGCTTCTAACTTGTTGTGTAAAATGTAAATGACCTGAGCTAGTAAATAATAATTGGTACACGTGAGGTTCATTTCCAAACATTGATGTATTATGTGATAAGTTGTATTGATGCTGCTGTTCTGTCAAGATATAAGGACTAAACAACTTGTTTTGAATAAGTTATAAAGATTAAAGGGCTCTACCACATTTCTTGCTTGTAGAAGCATTTGCAGCAAAAGACTGCCATAATGTTACACCTAGTTGCATCCTATTCAATTGGGGCACAATTTGGTAGGAGAGATGATATTGATGTCCCACTATTATTAGCTGAAGATGTAGTAGCATACTGATGATACAAAAACCTTTTGGTCCGCATGACATGTGGAACTTGTCACCAGCCCCATAATTTCCATTTGAAGTAGAGAAATTTGCATGTTTTCTTTGTTGTTGGTGCAGTCAACTAATAGATATCTTTATCTTTATTACCAAATTTGTTTACGTGGTTCATTCACTTTTCTGTTTAATATTATGTGTATATCATTGTTACAGGCAATAACATTTTCCGACTTTTTCTTGGCTGATATCTTGACTTCCATGTCTAAGGTATGTAATTTTTGTTTCCTTTAGACCCTTTGTTCTATGTTGCCTTCTCTTTTGTGTGGACTTGTAAATACAATGGGTGCATGATGATTGGTCCCAATTCCTTTGATATTATTAAGGTAGAAAATCTATTGTATAATACAGAAATAAGATTATATTGTTTCTTTTATAAGTAAATAACTTGTGAACAATTGTAGGTTGTCCTTTTGATTGTTAGGTTTATATTTTCAACTGGTTGATGGTACTCTTTCTTTAACTGTTTTATAGGTTTGAAACCATCCTTGTTCTTGGAAAATAATTTTCTAAGCTGGTTGATAAGTGCATGTGTATCAAATCCCAATGTGCCCTATTTGATGAACACGGATGCTTCCCATCTTTTTTTATTTCCCCTTAATAGAGTCAAGTGTAAAGTATCCCAAGCCTCAACCTCTTCGTTGGTGCATGGTTCATCTTTCATTAGTAATGACAATTCATGAAAAAGCTGTATCTTTTTATGGTTCATTTATGTGGTATATCTTTAGATCTGAATACACGTGTTAAAATGCGAAATCGTGTAATGTTTCTTTATAATTTTGTAGAGTTTGATTCACATTTCCCATCCTCTCTCTTTGGCTTATGGTTCGTTTTCAGTTGGTTGGATTAATTCAAAATGAGAAGTTACCGAATTAGTTCTATCCAAAATAACTGAATAACAGTCTATTCAGAGTGAGAATCAGTGTCACTGATTCTGAATAGCATTTCAGATTTTCAGCTGCTACGACTCCGGAATTAACTTCTTATTAATGTGAATTCTCTGCAGGTGTTTTCAGATTTGGAGCGTTCAGTATGTCGAATGATTCATCGACAGGTTTGGAATATTGTCTTATTTAATGTTTATTGTCTCTGGCAATGAATCAATAATTTAAAGTGCATTTGTTTCGTTTCTTGGTTTACTTGTACTTGTATTGTATATCAAAGAATTTCGAATATGATTCCATGAACAAAAAGAAAGTTATTGTTTTATTAAAGAACCACAGATGCTCTACCTGTATTTGCTGGGTGTGTGCTCTAGTCAGTAACTGCTAAATGTATCAAATACTGAACAAACTTCTCTCCTTGATTGTGTGGACCTGCTTTTTTAACAATAATGTCTATGATTATGTTTTGTTGAGAAATTTTTATTTAAATTCATGCAGGTTGCCACTATTGCATGGTTCGAAGCTGATTCTGTCTGTGGTAGTCATTCCATTGCAATTCCTATGATACTTGTTTTACCATACATTTTCCGATTGTTTCAATGTCTTCGACAATACAAGGATACTAAAGAGAAAACAGCCCTTTTTAACGGTACTGTCACTTGAAACTCTTCTGAAACCTCGCCATTTTTCTTTATATAGTGAATTATCAGAGTGACTTGTTCGTGTTTTTATCATCATGTTTTGATATATTTTTGGAGACATTGCTAAGTGATAGAGTTTGTACGCTAACATAATGTCATAATTTGTTGCAACTATTCATGTTGAGCTTTGGATACCTCTCGCAAATTACTTGTGATGGCTAGTGCTGGAATATTGGAAAGATTCATGGATTGAGTTTCCGATAATGATGGTTTAATAACCTCAATGATCATGACTATCTTTAAATGTTCACTAATTGGGAAATGACATGCATGGTTTGAGATGTTTATAGAATTCATATATATTTTTTATCCTTGAGCAGGCAGTAAAAATTGTTGCTGATCTCTTGACAGTTGTGTATATTGCTAATTTTCTAATGAATGACTAATTGATAATAACCTCAATAATCATTACTCTCTTTAAACGTGCACAATTTGGAATGGATGCATGATTTGAGAAGTTCGGAGTTCATATGTATTTTATTTTGTAACTTTAAGTAGGTAATGGAAACTGATGCCAATCTCTAGGAAGCTGTAGTGTTTATTGCTAATTTTTTTTTCTTGTATTCTGCATTTTTCAATTAGTCCCTCAAATCTGACAAGCTTGATGAATTTTTAACCTCTATGAATACAACCGTGTCTTTTTTTTTTTAATTTTTATTTTAATTCCATTATCACTATTTTTCTGATAACTTCCTATCCTTAATGTATCAACTCCTTGTTCATTAATTATATTTAGTCAGATTTTTTCATTACTCTGCTAAACCTTAAACTATACCCTCAATTTTACCTTTCCGTTGTAATTAGGCTTTGTATATAAAAGCTGGAACTTGTTTGCTTAAAAACTCCAGTAACTCATTTTGCTTGTGGTTTCAGCTTTAAAATATTCGACCTCGGTGCCAGTGATTTTTCTTTCTGCCCTTAAATATCATGTCTTCCCTGATAGGTGGACAAAATTCTACCGGCCTTTATGGCTTCTATCAAGTGTTTTGAACTCATTGTATTCGTTCTACTGGGATGTGACTCGAGATTGGGACTTAAGGTATGTATGTTGTTTACTTTCTTTCTGCTGTTTACCATTTGGTGTCAACACTTGTGGCTTGATATGGATCCACTGAGCAGACACTGGTACTTTCTAGTTCAATCCATTTCGGTCTTCAACGTTCATAATTTTTACTTTTTGATGGTTTTCCAGCTGCTTTACGAGAATCTTTAAATTCAACAAACCAAGTCTCTTTACATACCTTTTCTATGGACGCAAATGGGTAAGTATGCTCATATCGCTTGCATATATATGAAAAAATAGTGATTAAGATTTAAGATGTTTCCAGGATTACAGGCTTTTTTGGCAGTAATTGGTTTTACACCTGCATTCATGCATGTATGATGCCAAGACAAGCAGAAAATCAATTGTACTTGTATGGCTAAATGCATATTTACCCGCCTAAACTTGGTATAAATTGCCTACTGCCCCCTCCGAACATTTGAAAGTTTCTATAAGCCCCTGAAGGCAAAATTGTAGTAGTTTATCGACTGAACTTGGTAAGAGAAAATGACATATTTGAAAAGTCAAACTAATCAAAACTTGACATGTGGCATTGAAGGCAAACTGATATACTTTTTCTAAAGTTCAAAAGTTACCCCGTGGTGGTAGGCCATTTAGACCAAAGTTGAGGCGGGTGAAGTTGCATTTTGCCAAATTTGTAATATTATTTTGTCGGTTGATGGCCTCAATGTGTGTAGTTATGGTGTTGTGTTATAACTGTATAAAAATGGGGGTGCAGGTGTATATATGGGTGATAGGAAGCAATTTGATACTGCGGTGCACATGGACATACAAGTTGTCAGCCCATCTCCGCCATAATTATCTGACCGTTTTTGCAATTACTGCGTTGGAGATGATCCGGCGGTTCCAGTGGGTGTTCTTCCGAGTAGAGAATGAGTGGAACAAGATGACGGCTAAATCAAATATTCAACTCACTGTGAATGACAAGTCACCTGAAGAAACCGAGTTACTTGTTACTAGCGACCATAATGTATAGACACGAAACCATTGTACATGGGAGGTTTTGATTTTGAGTGGTGCCCTCCGTAATTTTGTTGAAACTGTTTTATTTTTTATTCAATTAAAATCTTTTATTTGTTAATTTTGGAATAGGCTATTCAACTTTGACAATGGTAGATGATTACTAATATGTTCTGTGTAGCATTCATTTGGTACGAATTTGTCCACATTGCCCCTCAAAATCCCATAGAGTTTGTGCTACTTAAAGTTCTCAACTGTCTAAAACACATTGTCACAACGGGATAATTCTGCAAAAAATTGAATTCTTTACATGGAAAAAATACTTTCAAACACACATTTTGGTATATATGCTTGTGGGGTTTGAATTTATAACTTTTGGGGCTCTATCAACAAATATGTCAAAATACATGGTCCTGCCCTCAAATAAGCATATAACAAAACAAACACACTTCAGTGGTCCTTTAGACTTGTTTGTGGGATGAAAACCAGGCTTGGGGAAGAGCTTAAATTAGTTTGATGGAGTAAGAACTCCTAATATAAGCATACTATTGTAGTTGGAGAGAACATACAAGTTCATAAATTGTATCCATATTTTTTAATGGTTGGATATGTGCATAAACATACTGATTCACTTGTTTTTTTTCTTTAATGTTCAAAGGTTGCTTGTTACTGCACTTGGTTGCTTCTATGATGCTTGATTATGTGAGTTCTCTCTCTATGACTTAATTTTAAGGTTGCTTTTCTCTAGTTCAGTGCATTTCATTGATAAATTTTGTTTTTGGGTTAAATAATTTATAATAGTTGATTTATCGATGAATAATATAATGTTGTAGGCATTATAATGCCAACATGTGACAGTATGCTTGAGACCCAACAACAAGTGATGACAATGAGATTATAAATTAGGGAATAGAACATGTGTACTTTGGACATGTTGTAGTCCCACTTTAAAAATGTAACTTTTCTTTTACTTTTTTTACTTGCAGGGTGTAATATATAGATATGTAATATGATGAAATCTCACTTTTAACAAAAAAAATTGACGTTTACTTATTATGCCTAATTAAACATTTTAGCGAGATCTTATCTTTTCTAAAAAAATAAAATTTCTTGAAATGATTACCCTATGATCTTTTATCTACTAATTAAACTATATTAATTAGTGATTTTATATTTATATTTTATTTTAAATGATTCATACGTATTAAATTTTGACCAAATAAATTAATGTAATATTGTTTAATATTACACATACGAAACTTTTATCTTTTTAGTGGTTTCTCTAACTTTAAGCAGTTTATAAACTATATATTAAAAAATAAGTTGGATTAT